>JABFOV010000658.1:0-33938 GCA_022817685.1 Aradophagus sp. ZL-2020
GATTCTACGAGTGATATAGATGGAGCTGTATGTATATACAGTGATTTAATATGATGTTGTTTTTTTTTTTTATTATTTTTTCTCTTTTTTTTTTTTTTTTTTTTTTTTTTTTTTTTTTTTTTTTTTTTTTTTTTTTCTTTTTTTTTTTTTTTTTTTTTTTTTTTTTTTTTTTATTCATCCCATTAATCTTTTTTCTCAATGTCGTGATTGCACAATACAAACTTATATTCTACACTGAGTCATATTTGTGCAAAAATTTGATCTATCGCATAAAATAGTTTATAAAAACATGTTAAGAGAAATTAACGCAAGAACGTTTTTATTTTTAATAGCTAAAAAAAAAGTGAAAATTTCTCACTGAGAGGTAAAGTAGAAAAATCTCACGAGGCCATTTTCAATATTAATTCCATTCGATTTAGTTCATTTTTACAAAAAAACAAAGAATTCAAATTGCAAAATGTTATTGTATAAATAAAGTGAAATCACATTACTGTTATTAGTTACAAAATAGAAAATGTAAAAATTAAATGTAATATCATTTACTTTATTGTGAATATGCAACCTGAACTATAAAAACGGTATTAGCTACCTAAAAAATTCAACTCTTCGCTTGAATGCTCGGCAAAGAATCTTGACCCGTCAATAACTACAGAAACGAATGACGCTAAATGAAATGATACTAACTCATTGAATCGGTATTAACAAAGTTCGCTATAGCTGCATCTTTTAACAAGCAGTTTAAACGGAATTCAAAAATTCAAACATTTTAACTTATATTAGTTTTAAAAAGACATTTTTTTCACTAGTTTTAAAGTTTTGAACATACTTTTAGACAATTCTAATATAAAGTCTTGAGCAATTCAACATGTTTGTTTAAAATGTAAATATATCGTCGGAATAAACGAACAACATACTATCCATACGATTTTCAATTAAAAAATGTAAATTATAAAATCTTTATAAGATTATACAAAATTCCATGAGACATTATGTTTTTTAATTGGAAATTGAGATAGCACATTCTTTTAATTATAAAGATATGAAAAAAGTGAAAAATAAGAAACAAATATATTATATAAAACTCGTTATACTTTAACCATTGTCAATCGCTAAACTAAACAAAGAAAAAAAACGGTCTTTCGCTTGTACAAACTTATATTTTTGAGTTGCTCACAAAGACCTAATCATATGCTCATTTTTTAACGGTAAGAATTCTGACAAAACTTCTGAATAAAAACTTATCAAACTTGAATATACAGTAATAATATATAGTACTACAACGACGAGAAACTGTTAAAACAATCGATAATCACATTGATAAAATTTCAAGTCAAATGGAAAAAAATAAACATTGATATATATTTGTGTATATATGATGTCTTAAAATATCAGGGTTTCCATACACTCGTTGAAAAGATTTGAAAACTAGTGCAAATCATAACCCAAAATTAATCATTATTTCTTGTTTAATTTTGAATAATAATTAACTTATTTCTGCAATTCACACACGATTAGGCCAAGAATAAGTTACAAATGCAATACAAATCATCCCAATATAAAACCATTTACATAGCTCTAATAAAAATGCATAATTTAAAAATCATTAGATGTATGATGGAAACCCTCTGTAGTTAAAATTTTCTAAATAAAATCTTAAAAAAATAAAACACGCATCGTCAAAAAAAAAAGTTATAATTAACGTAACTATTCGGGAAATTGAACCAAAAAATCACAACTACACAAATTGTGGACAAAAATTACATATAGAAAATATGTCGCGAGTTTGTAATCAAACTAATTAAAAAGAAAACAGAAGACAAGAGGGCATATGACATAGTGAAAATAGTCTCTAATATTAGTTGTTTCATTTGTTCGACAACGCTTAAAAAACTAGCCAAGGCGTAGCGGTCTTTAAGTTGTGTATTCATTTATAAACATGTAATATTTTTAGTAAAATTCAGAGAATCAATTAAATCCAATTTAAAATTCATATACTCAAAAGACAATTTTTTATTTATTTAAAAAGTGATAAGAGATAAAATATTAAATCATATTCCTATTAATATTAAATATTAGCGTAAAAAATAAACTTTTTTGATTAAAATTAATTGCATAATTTTATGAAAATATATTAAAATGTATATTCTTAATTTGTTAAAGTAATAATCGAATTAAAAATAAGTGTATGTCTTTACATAATTTAAATTAAAATACGAAACTAACTTAAAAATTGTAAATTCAGTTTCGTCTTTTACATTGGATAAAACTGATTCTCAGCTGCCAGGTAGATTTCAGTTATACACGTATATGTACTTTCCGTGATGCTTGGCTTTGCGATTTGAGGTCAAGTATGGCACCAATGAAAAGCATTTAGATGGTCCAGAAATAGTGGGTTATGGGGGCGGCCTTCTCTGGGGCTCCGGTGTATAAGGCAAACGAGAGTGAAAGTGCTGTGGACTTCCAGGCACAGAACAACTTTCAGAGAGCCGTCGAGGCGGCGGTTGTGGTGGTGACGGTGAAACGTATCTGATGAAAAAATTGGTTTTTACCTGTTACATTTTGTTATAAAAAATTCTAATTTATAGGTCAAGGATTCATTATAATTAATTAACTACACCCATTTATAATTTAAACGAATCAAAATTTAACACAGAAATGTGTAAAGTCAGTAATTTTAATTTTTAAAGAAATAACACATTAAATAATTCACTGATTAACTGTCTAAATAGAATTATTAATTGTATCTTTTAAACCAATAGCAATACAAGTCAACAAATATTACTTTTTGTTACATATGTATGAAAAACGTCATTTTTCGCTTTAAAGACTTATTTTTTCTGCAGACAGAGAATTGTCTACGAAAATTGTCAACAAAATTATTACTAAATGTGCATAGCTGTTGGTTTACGATACATTGCCATCTTATATAATATTATTTTGATTCGTACCTTCGGGGAAACAAAGGCGACGGTTGGTCCAACAAATTTCTTCTAAGAGATAAGGGAGATTCGCCGCGACTTAACCGCGGGGGTGGTTCTGGCGAAGGGGTCCGATCGCTGCCCAATCGAAGCCTTACATAAGAAGCAAATCGTTTCTTCACCGACTCTTTAGAGGTCCCTTGCGGCGCGGTCGATGTCGAATCTTGACTCAAATGAGCTGCCAGACGAGATAATAACTGCGGACTCGTTGAACCATGAGAATTTTGAGCTGGTGGTTCCGAAGGAAATCTAAAATGAATTTTTTCATCAATCTTTCAAATCACAAATAATTTTCGTTTATACGCTTTATTTCAATTAAGAGAGCCTATTACCTTTTCCGACTGACCATAGGACTACCATAAATATTTTGTTGACTTTGAGGCACTGTTGAACCTGAACCTAATCGTTGTACAAAAGGGGAGTATCGGGCAGTGTCGTTGCTGAATTGCATGACGTTCGGCGGATCCACGTTTTCCCTTCGCCAAGGCGAATAATCCCTGGCGAAAGGACTTAGTGATCTGGGAGCGTTCTGCCACCGGTCTCTGCTTCCGTCTCGGTCGTCGTATCTTCCATAATATGGCGAATTCGGCCTACCGGTATCATTTAAACTTAAATCTTGCCTATAAGTAAAAGTATAAATCAGTTCACGTGTATTTATATTTATAAAGTTGTATAATTGTAAATACATACCAATTTTTTTCGATTGAATTTATTACTTGACCAATTGATATAAGTTATTTAAGTTACTCATTGAACACATGTACACAAGTTTTATAACTAAATTCCTTAATCAATAGATTTTCCTAAATTATTAAAAAAATAAATAAATAAATAAATCACAATAAAAATAAAAAAAATAAAGATATCCTACTTTAGTTTTAAAAGTATGACGAGTTTGGGTTTACAGGTAAAAAAAATATACTGTGTGCAAAATTAAAAAAAAAATATAAAACTGTTTATTCAGTTTACATATTTTACGTCATAAAAAAATGTTTCACATTGATCTAAAATAAATGTACACGATGCATAACTATAAAGAATATATACACAACAATCATAAAATCGAAACCACGAAGTGATAAAAATTGAGAATCAAAGTTCAATTCAATAACAGGGGAAACAAATTGAAACTCAAAGATTCATATACAAATTGTCGTCAATAAATTTTTACACGAAAACGTGCCACGTTATGACAATCAAAAACTAAAGATGCATTACTGTCTTCTTGAAACCAAATTTCTTATATAGTTCCAAAAACGTTGGAAATAGTACCTAGGGGAATAAGATCTGTCGTCCTGTCGGTTCTGACCGTTCGCCAGACAACGGTTCAGCGAGTCCTGTTCCGCGTATTGCCTGAAAGGCGAGTAAGATCGTTGCGAATTCGCGTTCGCATCGTCCCTATTTGCAGAAAAGGCTCGGTTGATTTCCCTTCTGCGTAATGAATATGGGCTGTACGGCACATAACCCGTGCCGTTTTCGCTACTTGTTCGCTGATACGCCGTCACGAATGACGTGTTCTGCGGTTCCTTTGACATCGCGTTCTTTAAGTAAGATGGTGTTTCGTAATGGCCCCTCGAGTATACCGTTTGCTTTAAAGACACGTGACCCGTCGTAGGCCAGTTTTGACTGTTTGACCTGTGAAATCGTTAATTGATGATTGTTAATGATGTTGTTCTTATTGAAATTGTTAGTTATTATTGTGGTTGTTATTATCATTATATAATTATTAATGTTATTAATGTTGCCTCCGTTATTATATCATGGTTGTTATTTGTCATTTATACACTTATAAGCAATGATCTTATGACTTTTTTAGTGAAATTTAAATGATAATTTTACGATAAATTGAAAGCGTAACTTTTCATTGCTCTTTTTGGTCATCTCAATTGTAAACAAGATTGGCTTTAAATTAGAGCAATTGACATGCATTGCACCGTTAAAATAGGCAGTTGGATTGAATTAGGACACAAGTGACACAGGACATAACAAAAAGGACAAAAACCAATAAAACAAACTAACAAAGTAACTATAACAAATGAATAAAAATGTGAAGAAAAGACGCAAAAGAACATTTTGAATCAATCAGTGAAGCCATTCGTTAAAGCTTCCGCGGTGGCTTTATTGTACATGTTTGAAGAAAAAATATTTGTAAAATGAAAATAACAAGCTACAACAAAAGTTCGAGGGAAGCGCGATAATGCAAAAGTGAAAAAATGTAAAATCGCTAAGAAAAACAAAATTTTTTTTTTTTCAGTAAATAAAAAAGAATGCTTACCATAAGTGGGGGTTGAAGGGTGGGATGTATAAACAGGCGCGTGCACAAACCAAACAACTCGAAATGAAAATTGGACAGATTTTGAGGTGCTTTCGTGGCTTTTCATGTAGTGTGGGGAGTGCTTTGTTTGAGGATGTGAAGGAAGGGAGGAAAAGGTCGATTGTTGACTGTGTATTTATTGCGGCTTTTTTCGAAAGTATTTCTAAGTATAAGGTACAAAGAATCGGGAGTTGCGAAGGATATGGGAATCGGGATGCTACGTCGCGCTGTCTCCCTCAAGCTCAACGCTGTAACACAATTCAACACGCACGCATACTTTAACTTTAATTTACAATTACATCGTTTACTTTGAACATAATTATGGTCGACAATCCAAAATCAGTTTATGAATTGGTATTCTCAATTTACTTGTCATTAAGTCCTGTTTTTTAGTTTCTTTCCTAACTAGTAATGACATGTAATTAATTTTGCATAATTTTAATTGTTAATGTCTCAAGTACTACTAAGTGATGTCTAGTAATCAAACCAGAACAACAGTTACTATATTAATTGAGGAACATGCTTCGTCTGAAATTCAAAGTTTGACGTTTTATGTTGAATAAGATTAAGTTATTTTTTTGATTTTCAATCTGAGTCTCTACGTTATTACGTGGTACACAACTGGTTGACATGGAGCACTGAATAACAAATAAAAGTATCACATCGGATGCACTGAGGAAAAGGTTAAAGTTTTACTACTGTTTGGTAAGATAAAATAGTAAGCAAATGATTAGAAATTTTGCAATAAGGTATAGAAATCATTGTAAGGTTTTGGCACAAGCCTCAGCAATTTTTCGTTTATCTTATTTCAAAATTTCAAACTATTTACAAACAGTTTCGTTTTATCATACAATTTTTCTCAGTGCGGTAATCGAACAGGAGATCTGGTGGTATCAGGATACCCACCTTTGTTCGAGTTGCCGCATAACCCGACGGAACCATTGGTAGTCCGCGGTCTGCAATGAGGAATCTGTATCGTACTTTCGTATAAAAGAGTGTTCCATGAGTTGGTGATACTTTGGTCGGTTTTTAAAATTTTTTGTAAGGCAACAGTTGACGAAATTTCGAAACTCATCGCTAAAAGGTTTGTCTAAGGGAAGTTGAGGAGGATCGTCTTGTACTACCCTACTTAGTACCTGAAAATTATTGTTACATTAGTCCGCTTGGGAAAAATATGCAGAGAAAGAGTAAGATCAATCATTTCTTTGAAATTCGACATGCAGTCCCCAGAAGAACCAAAATCAAATCATTCTTAAGAACTAACATTACTCTTTCATATCAAATTTCATGTTTTTGAAATTATACAATATATTTTTAATACAAAGTTTTCTCCTGAGATCTTCATTCGAAATTTACTATAAATTTTACTCTAGTCTTGTAGTTGGTCGTTACCTCAAAATCAGTCTTGCAATCTCGGTAGGGAAATACTCCTGTAGCTAATTCTACTAACGTGATACCCAAACTCCAAACATCCGCCCTAATATCGTAATCAGGTTTAGTTGGATCTGGCGGGTCTATTCTTTCAGGCTGTATAAACGTAAATGTGTTTATAATTTCATGGCTTGATTTACTTTTGGAAATAGATTTTGTTTCTTTTCATTTACTATTCTTATTTGTGTTTCATTTTTTACTTACGGCCATGTATGCTGCGCAACCTGCGCTTCTTGTCTTAGCTTTACTATCTACAAGACGACCTGATATACCAAAATCACAGAGCTTCACACATCCTGATTCATCGAGAAGTATATTACTAGGCTTAACGTCTCTATGAATTACGCCATGCTTTTCCTTCAGGTACGACAATGCTTTCACTGTCTACAATAAGTACAAAAAAAACCATTAAATTGTAATTATCAAAAAAAATGGGAAAGAAAACCAGTAAAATTGTTGTCATACATAGTTATTTCAAAACAAGATCTAAATTAATAAAATTATTCGTAATCTAGAAAATACTTTAGTTCACTGAAGTACAGTAAAAAGCGAAAACATAAATGTTTTGCTACTGTATGTAAATTTTTTTAACAAAGATTGTAACTTTATTGCAAAGTTTTCTTTAAAAATTGCACAAAATCATACAAAGTGCAGCAACGTAGCGACAAAATTGTGCAACAAACTTACGGCGGCAGTGACTTTTCCTAAAAAGTCTTCTGGTATAGGTTGGCGACTTTTTTTTAATAACTTGTCCAAACACGTCGTCATGAGTTCCATACATATCCACACGTCCGATTCAGTAATGAAACATCCTAAACATTGAACTATGTAGGGACAGTCATGGGACTTGAGCACCACATCCAAGTCCATGATAATTCGCTTGTTTTCCTCGGAGTTGCCGGAACGGCGCATCTGTTTCACGGCAATCACAACGCCGCTTGGCTTGTGACGCATCTTGACCACGTGGCCACACGTTCCATTGCCCAACTCGCCCAAGTGCTCTAAATCCTTCATGTCTGTGTGGTACTTATGCCCGTTGATGTTAAGAATGCCGTTCATTTTCATGATCTCTTGAAGCTTCGACTCGAATTCACTGTCGCACGTTTTAGGAGGTAGCATCTGTGAAACTGGTAAATCCAGTTGTCGCCTCGGCCTGGTTGGTGTGCCCATATCTCCAACTAATTCAACAAAACAATCATCGATTGGGTTATTAATTTATCCACTATTTCTGCTTTTTCTTATCTTCATTTAATTCAATAGATTGTAAATCCTGTGCCATTTTTGTCTCCTTTTTCTATAATCCATTTAAAACAGTGTTTTCGAAAATTTATAATTAGGGATAAACTTAGATTTAGTATGTTTTAAAATACAAAATTTAATTTTTTAAAATTCTTCAATTGAAACTTGAATTTTTGTATACAAAATTGAATTATTTTTTAATTCAACTAGAAAACAGCTTCACAATCTCACAATTGAAAATAAAAAGATCATTTCATTATAAGTGAATTGTCTTATTACATTTTAATGATTTAATGATGTATCAGAGTACTACAAGATTCAATACAACGTCATTTTATAAAACTTAACTAATTCATTAAGCGGTCTAATAAATTCAAAAAGTGGTGAAATTCAAAACAGAAAAGCCTGTATTTTATTGAAATAGTTTCAATTTATGAATAATAATAAAACAATTTTGTATTTGATAAAATTATGAAAAGCGAGCATCAACTATTGTAAGCGACCCATATTGGACGCAAACAAAACAATGCCAGCAAAGTGGAAATTCCAATGCGCAGTAATTCTCTGCAAAAGTAATTTGTTTTGGTGATAAAACAAATGATTTAAAATCATTTGTTTTGGTGATAAAACAAATGATTTAAAATCAAAATTTAGGTAGCATTAATTTAATTTTAAATATAAAATAGAAGATTTAACTAAAAAATTATACTTTCTATTTTGGAATATTAAAAGTCAATAGTTATTTTCATTTTCATATTATTACTGAAAGAACTTTAAAACTATTTTATTCTATTATTACAATAACGCACTCTCAAAAACATCATTTTTCAACTGAACAAATAAAAATCGATCAAATCGAAGCGTCAAGAACCTATATTAAAACGGCTTAAACACAATAAATACTGATTTCAGGAATAGACTCTTAAATCAGTTACCATATGCAATCGATTTCTCAACTATATTATTTACTTATTTATTGAATACAGGCAAACTCATAGTTAATGATAATTTACAATTCAAATTAAATTCACAGATATTTGATAACAACAAATGAAATTGATAATAATAATTTAAAATATTTAAGTCGTTAACAACTTTTATCAAAGATAATTTCAAAAAATCTGAAATCGTCTCTATTCAAGGAATTTGACAATCGAAGCATTCTCCAGAGTATAGCATTGAACTAAAACTAGCAAGTGTAATTTCAATTGTCGTTTCTCGCTCTTAAACTATTCTTTCTTATAATCCTTTACGTATCATAACCATATCAAAACTTGTGTCCGTGGTTAACGAATTCCGGTTCTCGAAAAAGTACCATATTCCTGGCCAAACAACATAACCTCGAATGTCGGAAGGACTGAATTTGCTCAGGTACTATTTGTTTTTCATCTTTCTCGCGCCGTCATTCTTCTCATTTCAATCTCAACGAGTTTTCATTCGTGCTTTTAGAACGGTGAAAACTCGTGGAAAGTCGTCTTCTTGGTGGGACGAGAACTCACGTTGTCTGGGCCTTCTGAGAGCAGGGCTCGAGGCGGAGGGGAAGGTCGCGGGCTGTAATCCCGGGCTCGGGCACAGGTCGTTGTTACGCCGGTCTCGGTCGCGCGACTCGTTCTCCGCGCGCAACCGCTCCTGCAGGACCAGGATCTTGTCCTCGAGGGTGCTCGACATCGCGACCGCGACACCTTCGCACGTAACCTAGGCACGACACCGCACGAACACACTGCCCTAGTACGAACCCTCCGACTTACGACGTTCGCATTGCACTCCTCCTCCCACCTCCTCCCCCACTTTGCGTCTCGCTTCGTCGTGGGCTGCGACAGTGGCGCGCCGAACAGGTGCGACTATGCCAATTTTGCCAACACTTAAACTCCCGCGCTTTCACCTCTGGCTTTTCAAAGATATTTTACTGGAAAAATTGTTTTGCCAAAGTTTTTTTTTTTTTTTTTTTTTGGATTCACCAATTGTAATAATACTTTAACTTCTGTGGTTTTATTACCAGATTTTCATAATTATTTTATTGATAACATTTTTTTCATTGGTGAGAAACGTTTCATGAGTTTAAACATTGAGTTGAATGTTGAATTAATATGGATATTGATTTTCACATTAAATTATAATAAAAACAATAAGCTTGCTACTATATAAGATTTAGAAATTGGAACTTTGATGTTACAATTTTTTCTGAGGATATATAATTGAAAAGATTTTTAGTTTAACGAATCTTTTATTTGATAACTTGATATAAATTATATAGAAAATTAGTTACAATGGTATATTACATATATAAAAGATAAACGAATACGAGCTGAAACTAAGGGTATTAATGTTCGTTAGTTATTACGTTTATTAGCGCTGTAAAATATACATTTGTAATTTATAATTCGTTATGTAATCTGTTGATATTATCAAAAGAATTTTCATTTATAATTATTGTAGACATGTTTTTAATGTAATCGATAAATAAAAGACGCGCGTTTTTACAGGGTGTCATAACTATAGATGATTTTATGAAATATTAAGCACAGTTACATAGAAATATATACTTGATTCTGAATTTTATATTAAAAGTGTTTTTTCTGTACAAATTTATGCTACAAATGTTCCAATTTTTTTTCTTTTGTTTTTTCAATTTGATATTTTATTATTGATTATTTATTTTCTTATTGGATAAATTCTACTGTTTACTTAAATAAAACTTAATCATTCAATATGAATAACATTTTAAGATTTAGCTCAGACAAGATGTTAAATATTCAAATATATTAAAATATTTTGACACATAAGTGAAAAATATATTTTTACTTGAAGAAAAAAACATTTTATGTTTTACGTACACAATGAATTTTTTTCAGATTTGATCATGATTAAACAAATAAATTTACTGATTTAAGTATATATTTAATTTTTCAGGCTGTTGACACCCAGTTAAAACCAATTTAGAAATTTGTAAATACTTACAAATACCTAAAATACCAAATTAAGCATTATATTTACAGAACAATTACCATTTTATGTTACAACTATTTCAAAGTATACAAAACTCTGTATCAAATATACTCTTCACTTTTAAATTAACAAAATTTTTAAGCTGTCGCAATTACAAAATAAATTAATTTTTATGAACCAAAGAATAAATTACACACTCATTGCACAAGATACAGATACAAAAATTTGTTACATGTAAAAGTAATCATATCTTTGCAATTCGCGATTATCGCTAGAAGAACACCTCAAAACGAAGCTTTATAATAAAAATACAATTAATTCTCCTCATTGCTCTGACGACGCATTTAAATCCCGCGGTACCGAGTTTTTTGAGCGTGTGATCCGGTCGAGTTCAGCAACGGCGTCATTTCTCATCGCAGTTTTTTCTTCAGTGCTGGTTTCTAATTTTCCAGGGCTTGAAACCAGGCTGCTCGGCGAGCCCGGGGAGCCCATTGAGCCTGGTTTCTTGTACAATAGCGAATTGAAAAAATTAGCCAAAACGCCCTCACCAGATGTCGCTGCTCCAGTTACCTTGGCGTCCAATTTTTTGTTGGGCGAGGCCACCTATCATACAATTTTGGTTATTAGTTTGAAAGAATTTTTCATTTACAATTTCAACGTTTCAACAATAATTATATTCGGAGAGAAAACAATTTTTTTTTCCTTTTTTCAAAAAAAGTAAAAAATGTGATTGGTTAGTTACCTGAACTATCGGTCCAATCGACGTCTGGTTTCGAGTATTGGGCGATCTGGTGGGATCTTTCGGACCATTCAGCTGTGCCAACTGTCGGTTTAAAAACGACTGTTCGTCCTCTGCTTGAACCTCCACTTCTCGAGCAATGGACTTACGATTTGTTGCTGGTTGTGTTATAATTGAAGGATAGTAATCGTCAGGCTTGATAGTCTGAAGATTTTCATACAGAATACTGATCTTTTTCATGTTATCCCAACCAGCAGGGATCAAAACTGCATCCTTTTCCACGACTAAAGCTGGAGTTTTGAAAGGCAATGAATAAATTCTGTGCGTTAAGTATTTATAAAGTAGGTCGCAATTCTTGTCCTCTTTGGCAGAGGTGTAGAAAAGAGCAGCACCATACTGCAAACAAAAACGCCGGATCCATTGTTGCATAAACTCAAAGTGCTCATCTTTGTAGTCGTGTTCTTTTTCAAGGGTTGACATATAATCAGTCTTAGTAATCACAACAACGATGTCGAGACCGAGATTTGTAGTGAGAACATCCTCAGGGAGGGGAAGCGCGTCTAGAGTCTCGTCGTCTAGATTGCGACTGGTTCTCCTTAAGGGGCTCCCAGCATCCAATTCATCACCTGTTTCAATATTTATTCATTCATTTTTTCATTTATTTATTAAGTAAAACGTTTAACTTTTAAACTATTAAGGAATTCTTTAAAACAACTAATTTAAATAACATCAAATTATATCAATACAATTATTCTTGTTCATACTTTTTTTACAATTTTAAAATCCTTCCAATATTCATATTAATTACTTATTTAGTATATTTCGACACCCCAGATGAAGACTATGCCATATAAAAATTTCCTATTTAAAAATACATGTAAAATTTTGAGATGGTATAATCTTCGACCAAAATTTGTGATAGCCTAGTCTTCGTCTCGGACATCAATTAGACCATTGACTCCAAAAGAGACAAAAAGAATGTGTCCCCTTACCTGGTTCAATATACTCCTGCCACTTTTTTACATTCATCTCCCTGCAGTGTTTCCATGTATCATTAAATGTTGGATCTTCAGCGGCTAACTTTTCGATATGATCACTAAGCAAATTCGCCCAGAAACGTAGCTGGTCCATGATAGTCCAGGGCGTGGTCATCGTGGCAACGAGGATCACGAGCGTGTGCGGGAATCTTTCAACGTTGAGTGCATACTTAAGCAGATTTGCATGGCCAGGGTCGCCATCGAGTACCCATACTGACAGTCGAGTGTGGTCGTCCCTGTAGTCATCGCGCACGTCGATGTACGCGAACTCCAGCCCCGAACCTTTTTTCGGATCTTCAACGCCCTGGAGCTTGGCGATCAGCGTTGTCTTGCCACTTTCGCAATCGCCGAGTACCAGGACGTTTTTGTTTGACGGCAGTTTGTTGTTGCCGCTATTTTGCACCCCGGCCAAAATCGACGACCACAAATTATCGCCATTGTCTGGCTCGTCCTTCTTCTTTTTGTTAAAACTCTCTATCATTTTTTCCCAGCTGCAGTTTTCACGACTGACACTGTCGGAGTTCGACAGTGCTTAATAAGGTTATGTTTTGGGTGTTGTACTGGTGCGTTCTCAAAGTTTTATGTGAAAATTTTCATAGACTTCATAATGGTAATTTTTGATCTTATGAATTACATTATTAACTTAATTTAATTACTTATTGATTCGGTTAGGAAAAATGTTTGAAATATATTTTGAGTGAGTTAAAAATAGATAGCTTAAATTTGTTTATCTATCTTTGTTAGAAGCTTTGCGATGAGAGAAGTAGATTAACTTATTGAGTCATTGAGTCATTTATTTCCAGTCAATGTCATTGTTAGTGCTGGAATGTGTTTTAAAAATTTAAACATTAACAAAATAATTTAATATCATGTTAGAACAAATAACATTTCTTATAACAATTACTCTAACATTGTTATATTAAAATAAATTAATACCATATTTGTATGGAATTTCTTGTATTTTATAACATGTCTCATACATTTGTAAATAAATACATGAATACATGAAATGAAGTATCAAATACAATATGTATTTGGCTTTCCCTTACTTATTGAAACAGTAAAATTCAATTATTTTATATTTTATATATAACGCGCCTTACTTAAAAAGTTTTTCTTTCACATCTAAAATAATAATTCGATAAATCAAAATAAGATAGCCTATTCTAAATGCATTCAATTCAAATACACTATTATTAAGTACAATCTTATATCAAATAATTGTTTGAACTTCTACTGACTGATGAGTCTTGAGAAAAGTTCAGCAACATCAATCGTAAACAGTTATAAAAAAAAATTAATAAATTCACAAAAGTAAAAGAAAATTATTAAATTTTTATATTAAAATGAATAACATGTATATATTTGTGTAAAATTAAAGTTTTTTTTCCGTTTTGTTAGTATATTATAATATTTTCTGTGCAATATTTATGAATTGATTTTGTATATTGATGTTTTCATAAGAAAATATCAAAGTTATAGGAATTCATTATTTTCAATAATTGATTTTCCAAAGAAATTCCAATTTAATAATAAGTAACAAATACATGTAAATAGCATGTGCTCCATTATTCACTTTTTATTACATGTATTGATATATTTGATATATTATAATTAACCTGTGGTTATGATTATTTTCAAAAATATGACAAAATACCTCAACATTCATTTTTCTAACTATAATAGTAATTTGTTTATGTGACATATAGTAACTTTATATCTCATTTGTTTTTGTTTTGTTTTTTTTTTTTTTTTTTTTTGGAATTTCTTTAATCAACGAAAAAATCTTTAAAAGTTAAATTTTTCGAAAAGTATACACATAAAATTGTCATTGTTATAACATAAAACACCAGGCGTTGTCGTTATTCTTGCAGGCTTTAGTTGGCATGATAATTTGCTCCTGATGTTGACAACATTTCACCTGCATAAAGTGGCATCTAATTGTGTCAACCAGGGCAAAATTAACATTACTTTTCTTCTATAATTTACATCCTTGGCAACAGGATTGTCCTCCAAATATACAGTCTGTAATTTTTTGTTTGCAGACAGGTTTTCGATAGTAGCCCAATCTTCAATTAAATTATTATTGATCTGTGAAAGAAAACGTTTTATAAGTTAAAAATTTAATTGTTTTTGCATTTAAATTTCTTGATACAAAATAATTTAAATAATATTATTTCTATAAAATATGTACCCAAAATTCTTCCAAATTCTCCAGATGTTTGATGTTTTCTATAATTTTTATTTTATTATTTGTCAGATCCAAAGTAGTCAATTTTGAACAGCTCTCTAAATTTTCAATACAGGTAATACCGTTTTCCGACAAATACAATTGATCCAATTTTGTGAGTTGATTTAAATTTTCAATTTTAGTAATTCTATTACTCTGTAAACTCAGTAGGGTCAAATTTGTTAAAGTATCCAAATTTTGAATTTTAGCAATCTTGTTCTTCCCTAAAAACAACTCTTGCAAATTATCCAATCCTTCCAAGTTTTCAATCTCACGCAATTTGTTATCTCCGAGCTCCAACATTGTGAGTTTTTTCAAATGTGCGACGTTTTCAATCTTCGAAATTTTGTTTGAAGATAAATATAATTCCTTCAAATTATGCAAATTGTCCAAGTTTTCTATCTTTTTTATTCGATTGAATGAAATATCGAGCGACCTATAATTACATAATGATGTTTTTATATTACATTGATTTTATTGTTCGATGAAATAAGATGAAATAACGATTTATTATAACATACTCTAAATTCACCAAAGCATCCAAATTTTCTATTACAGTAATCTGATTGTCCCGTAACTCTAGTTCCACCAAAGTAGTTAATGTATCCAAATTTTCAATCTTTTTAATCAGATTCCAAGTGAAACATAATCTCTTTACTTTAGTTAATTGTTCCAAATTTTCCAATTTCGATATTCTTGAGTGGTTGAAATCTACATCCTAAAATGAATGTAAATAGGCAAATGTAATAAATCTCATGGTCCAAACTTAAAGAAAAAAAAATGCACTGCCCCCTCCCGTTACCCTGTATTCTTAAAGTCATCTATTACTTAAGCAATTACAATTACTTAAACAAGTTTTGATTTGTATTGTTTTTTTGACTAATTACATTATTGATTTTAATTTAAATTTTACTTATTAAGAATACATATGTTAATTGAATAGAACGTTTTATAATTATATTTCATTACATGTCAAAGCAATACAAATATATAATTATGAACATGCGACTTTTAAGATTAGTAACAATATCTTACTAATATTCTTTAAAACAGATAAAGTAATATATTAAAAGTCGCTTATTATAGGACACTCAGTATAAGAGATACTGTATTATTTTTATTGATTATTAGAAAGTATTAAATTTATACCCCTTTAATATTAAAATTAAATAAAGGAATAAAAGATACTTTATAAATAACAAACTGCTTACCATTGTAAAATAACTAAAAATAATTAATTTAATTTGTTAAAATAAAAGTATAAAAAAATGAGCAACGCATTTAAATGCCAAATTTCACTAAAGTACCAATTACATACCTCACTTTCCGGGTCGATGATCATAATCTCCCCGACTTCTTCCTTCCCATCTTCGTTTTCGGTTTCCATTGGACTCTCGTCCTTATCACTTTCTGAAACAAAAATTCGTACATGCTAATCTAACCTAAAACTGGCGAAAACATTCTTCCCTCCTTTTTGTAAAATAGCTACAAAAAATCAACTCACCATTGTTTGACATGCTGCTCCTCGTTGTTTACAACACAGGAATGACAATGGATGTTCCGCGCTTAACTTCGTGTCTTGCGAAAACCACAACCGCGTTTAATAATTTGATTTGACAAACAACGGCCACGGTTGATTAATAATAATTGCATACACGAAGTCTAGTGGGCGACTAATAGGGCTAAAAGAAGGAATAATTAAGGCAACGATAACAATAATGGGTGTACCACCTTTGTTGCGACAATGACAGATAAACTTGTTCGTCAGAGAAGCGATGCACGAAAAGCTATGTTAAATGGCACGTGCTTAATCCTCCCACAAGTGTGATATACTGCGTGACAAAAAAATAATCAGTTGTGAAATTCAAATTCAATGGAAATCATTTAATTTGTGCTGTTTATTTCCGTATTGTTTATTTTAATATTCAACCAAGTTGATGAAGGTTTAACGAATTTTGAAGTTAAATTCATTTTTGGATAAAAGAATAAATAAATATTAGATGCGACAAAATGCGAGGAAAAATAAATTATTTATTCAAACAAGCTTTATTTTACAGGATCTTGGTTTTAAATTATGAAGAAATTAAAAGATATGATAAACTTAATTGCAAGTTGCAACAAAATTATAAATATATAATCTTTATAAATAACAGATTTTATGAGATTCTTATCGGCTGTACATATTTACAGGAACTTAATACAATTTAACAAGTGGCACATATTCATACATAAAAGTTATTCTTTATGTATATGAAAATTAATAAATATTTGTAATATTTGAATGAAATCTGGGCTATGTTATAAATGAACGCTTCCCACTTTAGTTTACAAATCTAGTGGAAAAACAGAATCTCTTAAATAGTACTTATATTTTCTTGTTAATTGAATTAATTTCATATGAAAACTAATTTGTCAATTAATTGATGAAGTATAAACGATGTTGACTTCATTCTTAATGGAAAGTGATATTTTTAGTGAAAATATTCTGTTCTGCAGTTTTGAATATGAAATTACTTTAAAAGTCCCATAATTACTATCAATGTTTAGATCTTATAATTTTTATAATATTTGCATTATATAAAAAAAAATGTAATTTCAACAAAAGAATTACAGATTAAAAAAGATTGTAGAATATGTTGAGATTTTCAATAATTCAAAAGATTAAGCCAGTCGATGTCGGTGAAAAATGGATGTTGTTTTATTTCTGGTATCGTTAAACGATCGCTTGGAGAATATTTTAAAATCTGAAATTAGAAAATTGAAAAAATTATTCTTATATTGTGTAGGATTATTTAAATATTAATTGTATAACATTAAGTGAGCAAAATATTATGTATCCCTTACACTGTAAAGCAAAGATTTTGCACTCTCCGAGAGGTAATCAGGAATGTTAACGATTGAATAGGAATGAAATTCTCCTAAATGTTTCTGGTGGAATCGCTGAAAACGATGATAAATTAAATGTAATGGAAGAGTGGCAAAACACCAATTTGCGTTTATAAAAGAGAATAACAAGTTTAGTACCATAAATTGAACATCTGTGTGACATTATAAAATATATTCAATTTAAGAAAATATATTGTAATAAAAAAATGAAGATTTTGTTCACTCATACTATTAAATATCTTAATATTTATTTTTAACAAATTCAAAAAAGTATGATCATTTTCATATAAAAAAACAAATCAGGTTTTATTTTCGTTTACTAAAAAACGGAAACTCCAACTGCATATTTTAACTACATTTTCCTACTTTTGTACCAAATATTAAATAAACCAACTTACAAATCCTGTAAGTAATTCATACAGTAGGACGCCAAAGCTCCAAACGTCTGCTGCAGGTGTAAGGTCAATCGGATGTATAAACATCCTCAGTTCAGGTGCCACATAAACACTTGGTGTTGATGTAATTTCTGAACGATGACCACGTACAATATAAGTCATCGCCACATGACCATCCTCAGCGATTAACAGGTTTTCAGGTCTCAAATCCCCAACAACAACATCTTGCTGATGAAGTGCTTCAAGTGTGCAAATAATTTCACCTGCCCACTTTTGTACCACTGTCTCTGGGACGTTCCAAATTGCCGGCTCCGTGTCCACTATGACGCTATCCCACACGCAAAGCTCATTCAAAACATTTTGACCAAATGGCACTTTAGTTTCACTAGAGATGCTGTCGCACATCAGAGAATTATCATTATCATTTTCAACATCATAACTGTTGAGATCAATTTTATCTTTAATCGAGCTTAAGTCTGTGAAGCTGTCGCTAAAAGATGATTCGCTCAAGTTCCCGTCTTCCTTTGCCTGATTCAAACAATCAATTTCAACTTTGTCCTTTTTATCACTATGTTCGTCAATTTTGATTGTAGGAATGTCTTGAATAGTTGTCTCGTTGTTTTGATCTTTTTGATAATCATAAAGCAATGTCTCTGATTCGTTCATTCGACTAGCGATTGAGTTGCTTCGCTTCAACGTTGCATTCACAGATTGGAGTAGCTTTTGTGCATTTTCCAGTAACTGATTTGTTGGCAAGTCTCCCTCTGCAGAAGCTGTAATTGTTTCTGGTATGTTGGTGGCACCTGCGTGACCATCTGAGTTTGTATTATTACTTAAGATATAAGTCTGAGATGGGAATTTTGGATATTCCACAAGAGATTGATTTAAATAAGAGCTGTTTTGGGACATCACTTGCATAACGGCATCGCAACTCGAGGATCGAATGTGTCCTTTTTTGTTGGTTTTATTAGTTTTGTAATTTGCCTCAACAAAATCCCATAATCTACCAGTACTAAAATAGTAATTTTTTGTTTAAATATGCTATTGATAAGATTTTTGATAATTAGATCAGCAAAAAAAAAATATATATATAATAGTCAACATACCTAATGTACTGTAAAATCAAAAATACTGTGGTGTCCGTTTGTATGCAACCATATAGTTGTACCATATATGGTACTTTACCTCGTAATATATACATATTTGCATCCTCCAGACTACCTACTTCTTTTTCTACAGTCTGAAAATAATTACAAAATTGTATTTTAGAATGTCCAAGCAGGTATACTTACATATACATTTTATTTGTAAATTGATATAAGATAATTTTGTAATCATTGAAATTAGTACTATGCATCTTTTTCATGATTTGTTGCTGATAATTTTCAATACTTTTGCTTACGCTCATACGGAAAATAACTAATTCTAATGCTAGAAATAAAACAAAACATAGCAAAAGCATTAACTTGCACTTTAGATGAATTAAAAAAATAATTTTAAAAATCACCTTTATAATTCTTGTTGATCCTCTTAGGATATCTTTGACTAGCATCATTGAGCCCATAACTTTAATGACTTTATAGTTTTTCAACTCACTGACTGGCTTGTTTAATACTGACACGTTACAATTCAAATGCCTATTATATAACTTTTCTGCCCTCTGCAAATACTTGGAAATCTTTTCTTGAATCAAAACTTTTCTTCCCGAATCTGGATCCGTTTGCACTCCGTTCAAAAGGTGGGAAATTCCAAGCTTATATTGCGTGAACGCTTCCTCGTATTCCGCGATAGCTTCATGTCGAAAGGCGGCACTCATGTGAGCCGCCGCAATCAAAATATACTGTGCCGTGCTTTCTTTTGAGTTGGGAAGATCAGAACCATCATGCAACGTAATTCTAGGGGCGCTTAAATCATTTACAGTTTTATCCACGGAATCAATTTCACTATTGCCAATACAATTATTGGATTCGATATTTGTATTTGATTTCAATTTAAAATTGGTGCATTCCTCAACGGTATTTCGATCATCTTCCGAGCTTTCAGAACTCAAAGAAACGGTACTGTCAAGTTTGTTCTTTCCTAATTCACTGGTTTCAAAAAATTGAACGAAGACGTCGCTGGTAAAAAGTGAAGGATGACGGGCGACAAATTCGAGAAAATTTAAAGCGCAGTGACGTCTCTCTTCTATAACTTCAGTTTCGAAACGACCGAAAAATTTTGGCCTTGGAAATGACGGATATGGTTCTTTGATTCGAAGAGATGAGTACAGTGGTTTCATGGCGACATGTAATTTCTTAAAGTCGCTATAGCGTTTCCAGATTGATACCTTGGAAACTACATCTGGCGTCGATTTTGAACATATCTGAAAATCAATATTCTTACTTAGAGTTAATTAAAGGTTAGTTAAGGCTCAATATAATTAATTAATGTTAAGTGCTTATTAAGACTCAACAAAATTGATTAATGTTAAGTATAAAAAATAAAATTTGCAATGAAAAAGTTAACACATATTGTTGAAAAAACAATGCAAATATTTTAGTTCTTCAATTATAATGAAATGAATAAATAATTAACTAAATTTATAATATACTTACCATAGAAGTAACTTTATAGATTGTAAAGCCTTTAGTATGACGATCAGTTTCTGTGATGACAAATTTAATAGCTCTTTTATCTTTGGTAGGTGCCATTTTCAGTATTGCTTTTTACTGTTGTATTTTATTTAATTCTCTATTAGTAACTAGTAGTCAGTTATTGAAATTGACATGAATTTTTCATCTTTAAAAAAAGAGCGCTCAATTGTAGCGTATGAGAAACTAATGCACAAGGAACCGTCCATTATCTTTGTCTTACCATGGCCTTGGTTTGCGCTTAGAATTCGACATGTTTAGGCATCAATCTTAAATCTTCGGGATTTGAACAAGTTAATGAAACTCATGATTGTGGCTGCTGTTGTTAAAAACGTAAACAAATTCCGACACAGCCGTAAGAAGGAAAAGTGTGAATATACTAACCATTTTACTAAAGTTAAGTTGTTCAGTTTATTGAAATATTGTGTCACAGTCGCTTTCGTTCTTTCTATAGCCCGTAGGTGGCGATAGGTGTAAATTGTTGATTTCGGTGTCTTACTTTCGAATGTATTTGTAATGTAACATTTATTTTCAGAACAGAAATGCAAATGAATAAGTTTAATTTATCATGAAAGAAATTGAGCAAAAATACAAAATACTATATGTTTAGATTTATGATATATCTGTTCTTACGATAATTCAAAATGAACTGATTTGCATGTAAAGTAATTAATTGCTTGCTTCTTTTTTTTAATAATATTAAAGAGTTAATAACTTTTTATGATTAAAGAACTTGCTGCTTACATATCAACATCAGAGTCACTTACATCACCGTTAAAAAAATAATTAGGAGTTTCATCTTTTGGAGACTTTTTTTGTGAAATTGTATTCTCAGGCTTTGTATTGCATTCATTCGATTTCCAGTTGTTTTTTTTCATTAATCTTTTCTGCCTTGTCGGTTTCATAAATTTCCTTTTTTTGTTTAGAGTTTCATTTTGATCTTCATTATCTTCTTCTTTTTTGAATGATATTTCGTCGTCTAAAAATATTAATTTTTATAAAATGGTAATTCAAAAAAATTTTACATTTTGTGCAATTTTCGTGATAAGCGATTTTCGTTATAATTAAGTTCATTCAAATTTAATTATTGAAATTGTACCTGTGTCTATGATCTCATACATGTCAGAGTGATTTTTCATGACCACATATATTGTGGGGAATTCAACAATATTTCTTTTTATAAAATTTTCTTGGAATGATGTTTCTGCACTCAATTCAAAAAATCTAAAATACAACAATAAGTGAATATATTATTCATCAAATACATTCAATTTATATGATATGTTTATAAAAGTATATTTCATTGGTAATTACCTTTGTTTACAATTTTCTACTTTTTCAGCTTTAAGAAGAATTTTTATGCCTGGAAAATTAGCCGCATGATAATACTGTAATTTATCTCTCAGAGCTAATTTTTCATTTAAAGTTTCAAAATCCGTATCTGTACTGTTTTCATCAATAGGATTCCATATGTCTGATAAAACATCAGCGATAATAGCATTCTCTGATATTCTAAAAAAAATATTCATGAAAGATCAGTCTTCTTTTCTTTTCTATATGCATATAATTATATATTTAATTATATTGAAGAAAGTTTGCCATTTTAATTTAGTAATCTACCTTTCGGATATCCATTTAAAATGTTGAGCCTGTGGAAAAATCCATTCTATCCTCCAAAATATTTCATTTGTTTTAAAATTCAAGTACGTAGTATTTTCCTTATGTCTTGAGAAATTGTGTGGCATTAAATGTAAAAAAATTCCTTTTTTGGAAGCTGCTAATTTCAATTTGTGTAGACGCTATAATTTAATTTATTATTAATTTTATAATAAAATGAAATTTTTCGTTTAATAAATCATAAATAAAAACTATTATTAATGATCACATTCGTTTCACAAACATTAAACTCATAAGTATATTTGAATTTTTTTTAAAATTTGATAAATAATATAGATTTACAAGAGGAAGGGTGCGATATTTGGTGCATCTTTTTAGAGGATTTTTTTTATATTGTTCAACGGATCTTCCTATTTCTTCCAGCATTCGATAATCTGTAAATTGAAAGAAATATAAAATAAAATTATCAATTATACAGAAATTTATGTTCTTGAATAACAATATATACATGCATAAATTTCTAATGAAGATAGTATCATTATGAAAAATATTGTATTTTTATTGAAAAATGTGATACATATTTTTAGGAATATTTAGGAAATCAAAACTTGAGTATGGTATTGATTGTATTTATTGTATTTTTAATTTTAAACAATTAAATAACTGAAAATCTTACCACTGACTAAATCTAAATCTGTAAACTTATTTAATGGTATAAATTTCGTTCTGTCACGAATACCATCGCATTCTAATTCTTTTTTGTGAATGTTTACACATTCTAAACAGCATGTTCTAACCTCACATTTTGGGCACGTGTACTTTGCTTTATTAGCTCCACAAACTTCACACTTTTCCAATCTGAAAAAATATTTTGTACAAAAAAAAAAAAAAAACAAAATTAAAAATATAATAACAGTTGAATTACATCGTTAAATATTACGAGTGAATGATTTTTAATAATAAATTATCTTCCACCTACTTGTTTACCGCTGCATCAGCCATTTTTATTTCATTCTTTTTAAATTTTAGCGGGTAATTTAAATAGAAAATGATGAAGTGTTATAATCAAATTTGAGACATTGAAGTTTAAAAAACACTAAATTGTAATGATTAAGTACACATTATTTTATTTACAAAGAAAGTAGATCTTCCATAATAGGGTTTCTGTGGGATTTTGGTTTGTTTTTTTTTCTTTACAAACAATGTTTTTTGTTAAAATATTATGAATATCGTAATAAAGAACATTACAAAAGTACATGGATATGTATTTAGGAATTATTTAATAAAAGAAACTTGATAATTAAACTTGATAATTTAATTTGAATCACAGTTCAATACATTCATTATATTTTGATAACATGGAATACTTTTGTTTAACTTTAAGTCTCGTTGATTAATGAGACCCTTTTTCAAATGTTCACAATCTCTTGTAGCTTTGTCAACTGTAACATTTTCTTTTTCATTTTTAAATACTTTGAAAATCGTTTAACAATATAAATATTAATACCTTACATATCACAACGCAAATAATCTGCTCTTAATCTTAGTTGATCAAAGAATAAATATAATTTTTGATTAACAATAATTACTAATACTCAATTCATAATTTATACATTTGACATTGTAATAACTATTGGTTGAATATACCTTACTCTTATATTCGAATTAGAATCATATACGCTCACAAAATATATTTAATATTAATGAAACCTACCAGAGGAGTGGTATGTGTTTTGAACATTAAATTGAATCAAATAAATCTAATAAAAATACAAAGATATTTTGAGTATATTTAAGCAATTATTTACTACTCAAAAAAAAGAAAAAAAAAGAAAAAAAAAGAAAAAGAATATAACATTTTTTGATTGTTATTAAACAATTTTCAATTTCGACTATATCAGTCGTACTTTCTATTTTCAAGAGGACGTTGGCTTACTTAGCTTTTTTGAGTTTCTTTTTCAGAGCTTTGTAAGATGCAATTAGAAGCTAAAAAAAAAGTGAATATGAAAATTTGGGCATATCCTAAAATCTTAATTCGTAAAATTATTCATCAAATAAATTAATTAAAGTTTACTTAATACATGTTTACAAACCTTGTAATCTTTTATGACCATCTGTTCGATCGTAAGGTTCTCTTGTACTGTTCCAAAACTCTCATTTTTCTTCAGATCATTCGCATTGATTATTCTCATATTAACTAACACGTACAATATTGATCTTAATGAGATTAGGGTAAGAGTATTACAATTATCTTCTGTGTGATTTCGTAATCTACAACACAAACAAATATTTACATAAATATGAACATATTACAAATAATGTAGTTTCAATTTGTTAAGGTAGATATACACTAAAAAAGTAAAATAATTACTTTTTTCTTTTTCTTAACATAACATACTAATTTCATAGAAATTATTATAGAATTCTTTTTACCTTTTCATCTGTTTAAATATGAGAGGATAATTTTCTGCGCTGATGACTTTATTTTCAATGGAAACATTCATTGTTTTTATCTCTCGCAGGAACTCATCCACAGGTAGGCCCAGGAACAAACGTATAAAATCAAATATTATTACCCATCCACTATTGTCAATGTCGATAATATGAATTGTAGCATCGGTTATAGATGAGAGTTCTAAAAGTTTTGATTAATTAACTTTACTAATTTTTTTTCATCAATAAAATACTGAATATAAAATAAATTAAATTAAGGTAGTACTTTTATAAACGACCATATAACGGGCATCAAATATTTATTGTAAAATTTATATATCGATTTATTTTTGTTTCTAAATGTGCAATTTTTTAAATATTTTTGACTCAACAGAGTAACTACTTCAAAAAAATTAGCAACAATTTTAGGTTTCAAAGTTGTACTCACCTACAGCAATAACTGACTCGATTTCTTCAACTGGCATCTTTTTTTCTTTGGTCTCTGGCAAAACTTTGTTTACTCCTTTTTCTATAATCTTTGCATCACTTTTGTTTGAAGTGTTTTTGTTCTTCAGTGATTTACTTTTTTCTTTCTCCTTGGAGTTCGGAGTATTTTCATTAACTTTGATTAACTGCTGTTGTTGCTTCGCTTGAACACCATTCACAACTTGATCAACAGTTTTGGATTCTTGAAATTCTTGTTTGTCAACATTAATCTTATCATTCACACATAATTTCTCTTCTTTCTTTTTGTTGATGTCAACGTTATCGCTTGCATTATACTGTTCTACTTTTTTCTTCTTTGCAATCATATCGATTCCATTACATTGTGGCAATTCTTTTTGATGATCTATAGCTATATCTCTTTCATTAGATTGCTTTAATTCTTTTTCGTTATCTTCGATCGCGTCTATTCCATTTAAAAGCTGACAATTTTGTTGATCTTCTACAATCTCACTAGTTTCATTACACTGTTGTAATGCCTTCTTATTGTTTACTGCTGCATCATGGATTCCGTTACATTCTTGAAAGTGCATTTTGGATTCCGTTTCAGCAGGTACTGACGAATTCACATTTTGCTCAACTTTGATATCATTCGTGGTGCCATTCACTTGTATTATATTGTTAATGTATTGATCAAATTTAATCCGCAAGTCTTCTTTACTAATATTTGCATTGACATCTCTAAAAGGGTTGCTGCTATTGTTGAATGAAAAGTGGCTTTCATAACTGTGATTTGGTGTTGAACTTCTGGCATGATTGTGATTTGGTATCAAATTTTCAACCGCGCTACAATTAGATATCAAATTTTCTGGTGAACTAGTTTCGAAATACGCTTGTAAGTTATGTCTTACATTTCTCGCTTCTTCGTTAGAACTCGTATGCGATTTATTTTTTGATCGACATTTCAATTTTTCAATTGCTTCCAAGAGTAATGTGTTCTGTTTATACAAAAATTCCAATAGGACTAATTGATCATCGTCATTATCTACGAAGTTTGAATGATTAATTCTATCAGCTAAATTTGTGAACGTGTCTTCAATTTTTTCCTTGTCGTTGACAAAACTTGATGGAGATATCAAAGGAGCCTTTTCTGTAGTTTGTGGTGTATCATGTGACAGACTATTTTTTGCTTTGCGAACCAGCGCCATAATTAACGGACCAGAACAATCTCGATTAATCAACTGTTCTTCCTCATACAATTCCAAATTCTCAATGTCTACTTTACTAATCTGGAAAGGTAGGATAAAAAGAAAGGTTAGATATAGTGATGCTTCCCTTTTAATATAATATTATGCTATCTTTTTCATTAATACAATTATTTGTTAAACATAATATGAAAAAAAAAAATTAAAATGATTTGGGAAAGCTATCCACTTTATGTAAACTTTCTTCTTAATGATACTTGAAATAAAACAAGCTCTTTTTGTTTTGTTTTTTTTTTTTAAATGTATTTTTTGTCATCGTTTTACAATGTATATGTAAATGAAAAAACATAAAGATGATACTTTTCCCAATATTATAACATGGATATGAATAGTCAGTTTTAATACAATGATAATACTAAAATCTACTCAATTGAAAGGTTTTAAGCGATGATGGAATATTTGTTATAATTGAACATATACTTCAACACCTAAGAGATGCTTAGCCAGATTGTAGAATTTCATGCAAAAAAAATGTATTAACTTAATGCAGTCCAAAACTCAACTAATTTTTGATAAACCAAATATTTACGTATGATTATTTATTTTCGTAACCATAAGATTCAACAACAACCTAAAATCCATTATTGCTCGCAAGACTTCAATTGTTATATTATTTGTTTTTTGTATTAGCACTGATTGTTCATTATCCAGCTTCTTTTACTTAAACTAATATAACAAATAAATGAAAGTATATTACAGTCATTACTACTTAATTTCACTTGATTCTCATACATAGCTATTAAAACTATACTTTGCTTAATAGGAGCTAAAACTTAAATTGTAGTTTTTATCTATGAAATTACAAACAGATGCATGAAAAAAGTCTAAAAAATAATAATACAAAATAACATGAATTACTTTGTCCCTGTCATTAAAACATCATCTGTACTACGCCTTACTTCTTAAAGATATACATTTTTTTTACGATTATACGAATGTTTTTTTTATGATTCTGTTATAACAAAAAAAATCTGTGATAAAATATATCTATCAATCAATTTTTGAAAAATTATTACATTTATCCACTGTCGCATCCTCTTTGTAATATCGCATTAAAAATGGACTTTGTTCTGCCCTGTGGCTTCCAGTTATAATCAACAACAGTTGACTCTGCGTATTCTTTAATAATTTCTTTTGTTCTTTCTCGTTCAGTAACAATATTTTCTTTTGATTCTATACAGTCATCGGTATTTGCATTCGGCGACAAATGTTCAGACAAATTTTCATTGCTTGCTGTTTGCAGCGTCTCAAAAGTATCATTCACATTATTACCTTCTGTTTCCTCAACTTCCGAAATAACAACAGATTCCTTGTATTGTCGAGGAGGTGTTACATATTGAGAGAAACACATTTGTTTTAACATTTCTACCATATCATCCATACCCTCGAAATCCCACTTGTCAAAATCATTAAAACACTCTGAGGAAGACTCTGACGACTGCGTCCTCGTGTAATTATAAGTGGGTTCATCATTTAAAGTATCCCAATTCTCCTCTTGAGTTTCATTACGATTATTCAATGGAATTAACAAACGATCATTTCCGCTATCATCAACCTCAGCATCAATGAAAGTCACACGAGAGGTTGGTCCCGAGACTGAATCATCAGAATCAATATCCGAAAACGAACATAACACATTATCCACAATACTGTTCAACTTTTCTAATGTTTCCTTAATGTAAGCGTTACTACTTTCCGTTATAATCTGACCCTGTTTGCGTGGCTCTTTTGATAACAGAATTGAACTGTCTAACTTCTGGCATCGTTTATTTGCTTCAATTTCTTCGGGAGTAAAATCATAAGAACTTATTTCCTCAATTAATGGATATTTATGTGTAAGCGAATCAACTGAATTCAGTTCAACGGGCACCTTTTCTTCGCAACTTGACTCCGCTGGGGACAATGTTGAAGTTGATGTTTCGGATTTGATGTTACTTACGCATGGTTTTGAGTCTTCTGCTTTACTGGTTCCATCGTCAATAACTTGAGAAACCTCCGGAGATGACAATGACTGGGTTTTTTTTTTTTTAATACTTTGAATGAGCTGCTTTGATATGACCAACTCCACGTTCTTCGGCAATTTCATCCGTCTATTATTGGTGAGTTCCAGTGGATTTGTAAGTCTCTGAAACGACTCAATGTTATTTTCAACCGACCAACAAAGTTCTACATTACCTGGACCATACGAATAGTTATCCTTCGTCATACAGTAAAAGACACTGTTTGAATCGATCAGTGGCAGTTGCTGTATCTCTCGCGGATAACTCTCTTGTTTGGTCTGGGTAATGCTTGGTGAAACAGCCGGCCGTATCTTACCATTTTTGTTGGCATTTCGCACTTTGTTCCAGTCGATCAGCGGCACATCCTTATTCATGATTGTATGAAGATATGCGTATTCATCAAACTTGCAGTTTCTGCGTTCTGTTTTGGAAATCGGTACAAACTCATTGAGATGCGGGGATTCTTGGGCATTGGATTCCGGCTCGCAGTCATTTGTTGCTGACGACTTGCTTTCTTCATTGACAGAAAGTGTATTGACAAAAGTAGGGGGCGGCACCACAGGGGTAGGATTTGATTTTTTGGATAATGCACGTTCTCGCAATTGTTGTGAGATGCGCAAACGTTCATGAGGACGCAACGTGGATTTAGATGTATAATTAGTTGTAGATTGAGCCAAGAGTTTAAAAAGCCGCGGAACCGTGGACTCGATATTCTTAGACTTATTTTTTTTAACACATTCGTAATAGTAGTTTGATATTTTATAAGTACTAACCACTGAGCTTTCCGCGGCTAACGCATTTTCTAACATTCTCTTGTGTACATGAAATTGTTCGTTGTACAAGTAAACCATTGCTGAGTTGGTTTCTTCATCGACAGACATAAGTTTTATAGAAAAGCATTGATTGAGGGTCATCCTTAAAAATTCATCGTTCACCCATTTCACCCATCGATGCTCATCAAGTGGCTGCAGGTTATACATTCCGCATGGCACAGCTAGAGCAGGAATATTTGAGAACCTTCGATGCAGAAAAAAAAGCTCGTTGGTTTGTATTAACTTCACTGTTCCATAGTCATAGAACAAAATCTGTAAGAGCAGAAAAACCAGTTGTTATGAATGATTGTTATGATTCTTTTTTGTTTATACGATATGCAAAAAACTTGTAGTCAGTACTAAATATTTTTAAATTTTGAATTCAATAAATATTATTTATTTTCCTTTTGTTTTATTTAAATATAAATGATTTGGCATTTGACTTACACAGGCAAAGTTATTAGGACGAATGGATTTCACAATTCCTCTGTGCCAAATATTTTTATATTGGCACGCGACTTGTAAACCTTTTTCCAAAATAATTGGTGGAATGATATATGACTTACATTTTTTGTCATAAAATTCACTAAAATTCAAAACATTGAAATTAATTTCATAAAATTTCATCGACTATATTTTTTTCGAATATTAACAAATCAAGTAAATTTGTTGAAAATTTGAAAAAAAAAAATACAAAATACTTATGATATTGTTGTATTATGAAGTACTTATAAAAAAAATCTTTTTCAAAAATAATTACACATTTGTTTGTTTAGCAAAAATACTTAAAACATAAATATTTTCGCATTGAGTTAATGAAATAATATATCGATAATCATTACTACAATATGTTATATATTAATAAGTACTTACGCTAAATTTTGCATGAGAGTATCAAACAATCCTTGTCTTTTAAACTGCCGTATCCAGAAGAAAGATGGGTCGAACACTTCAGAAAGTATTACTTTTTCACCATCTTTCAATTCTGTTACTTCTACTTGACCAACAGTTTCATTGTTGTTAAGCACATCTGGTGGAAACAATTTCAGTTGTGTATCTTCAGACTAAAAATATAAGGAATATTAACTAATAAATACATTCATTTATAATTGGTTTAATATTATGATCTATTGGAAATATGTAAAACAATTAAGCAACAAAGAAATTACCAATTTGTCTGGCACTGCCGTTTGTTTTTCATCACAATAATCGTATACATCATACAAAGATGCAGTAGTCTTTTTTTTCGCTGGAGGATCTTTGATTAACTTTTCATGAGTTTTGGCATGATACATTTTGAAATCACCATGTTCTTTGGGCTGTTCCAAGACAAAGATGTCTTTAAGATAAGCTGCAATCTCCCTCACACTGTCAAATCCCATATCCATGTAATTTAATGAGATTTTGTACTCTTGTTCGTACAATTTAGGCAGATCGGCGCACCAAATACCATCTTCATGTTTTTCAATCAATTTCTCAAGCCTAATTCTTGTTCTTTCGTTCACCAAATTACTATTTATAAAACCATTTTCATCATTTTCAAATCCATTAGCTTCGTTTACCTTTTCGCTGTGATTATGATTTAAATATTTTTCGTCTTTTGGAGATTGCATTTTTGGTATATCTGGGGAATCTTGTCTGACATTGCTTTCATCTTTTGCATGAACAATTTCAAATAAAAAGTCATCATCACTCATCAACTTCGTTTCCTCATCAAAACCAGCTGGTACGCTGATTGCATTTCGTGAAACGCTATTGCTTCGGTGCTGCATTTGTGATACTTGTGTCGGTACAAATGAAAATGTAGAACTCTGACGTGGATGATTTATCATTCTCGGAAAAACCAAGTGGTCTCTGATTACGATTTCATGAGTTAGTTCACGCAACTGGCTATCCAAGTCCGATAATGTAATCTGAGAATAATGATTACGATGGTGAATGAATTCTAAAAGTTGTCTCTTGGATATTCCCTGTGGGTGATGTTTGACCATATTCAAAATTTGTTTCAATTCATTTGCAGACATTAAACATCGTGTACTACCTCCAACAGGGAAATGTCTGTAAAAAAAAGATTTATTTATTCATTAATTTATATGTATAATTGCCATCTTTATCTTGCAATATACAAGATATAATTTAAAATTGAAACATAAATACAGTAAATATAGACTTAATGATGAACAAATATAGACCTTTTGATGTAATCTTTGTAAACTATACAACTAAACGTTTTTAGAAAGTAACATTCTTTATGTCTTTCGAAACACTGAAAATATGCAAATTAAAAGTAGAAACAAGATAGATTAGAAGGTAAACAGATAAAAAAAAAATACAAAAACACATTTGCCTGATATTAAGAATCAAAACTTATATAAGATTTTATTTGTTATATGATTTTAATCTATATAATTTTATTCATTTATATATTTATAGATTCAATATTAGATATTAAGGTATTGTGGTAGACATTTTTCATCTAATATTATATATAATTATGTACTACATTGTTTAAAGTTTACAACCTTCATTGTTAAACGAAAATTAAATCTAATCTTCTATTTTACAAATAATAACACTTTTATATCTATCAATAGCTGGGAACAAGAATTCTCATTACCAAAACAGTTGTGAAGAATTCCAATAAATTGCAATTGACAAAATTAATAATGGTGGTCTTTTATTGGTGATTTGGGTTCTTCTTTCCAGCCATTGATATTATAAATGAATCTAAATTTTTCTTTTCTGGCAGAAAGAATGTTAAAAGATATGTAACAGAGATCAGGGACCCATCAAGGAAAAAAATAATAATAAACAAAAAAATTTTTGAACTATTACAACAATAATTATTGCTTTGTATTTATTTTTGTTTGTTAGTTTTTTTTGTTGTTGTTGTTTGTTTTGTTTGTTTGTTTTTTTTTCATGCTTTCTATTTTAATAAATATATTATGAACTTATTAAAACTTATTAAATATATTATGAACTTATTAGAAAACAAAAAAACATAATAAACCTAAACAAGTAAAAAAACAAAATAGTTCTATATTTATTTATTTAGTATGCCCTAAGTAAATAAACAAGCAGAAACGAAGATACTTGTCTACAATAAATAATTTCTCATGTAAAATTATTTAAGATTTTTAATTTAGTAACAGATTTATAATGAATTAAAACTGATACCACTTTTCTAAGTCAAAAATTAATTTCAAAGTAAAAAAAAAAAAAAAAAAAAAAGAAATGATAATCTTTATTATAAAAATGCAAACAATTTTTTATTTACATTGGTGGTTTATGAATCATTATCAACCAGCATTAGCAGTTTTTTTTATATATATAAAACAATTGTATATATTTAAAAAAAAAAAAAAAAAAAAAGATAAAATTACAATATTAACAGTATTATTAGTATCAAACCTGGAAGGTTGGAACCCTCGACAACCACGGCCTCTTTTAGAGTGTTTGGATTTGGTCCCACTACTCCTTTGCTCAGATACAAGCTTGGATATATGAGCCGTTTTTTCATTCTCAACATGAGTAACATAATCAATACCATTGATTGTTATCAAATTAATGTACTCTGTAAGAGACCTGAGAAATGATCGCAAACTGCTGAATCCATATTGAGAAAATGGTATGTCACGACCTTCATTATCTCGGAAGTCTTTCTTTAACGTTTCTATCGTAGTTCGTTCTTTTCGGGCAATAACAAGGCATTTGATCGTACGACATAAATCTTCAAAGTCAGAGTTTCTTTTCTCCATCGTGAGTCTTTTTGTACCATCGAAACCCAGCTCAAATTATGTTTAAATTCAAAGTAACCTGCTTATTTAAAACAACGTTAAATTAGTAAATACAACAATATAACTTACATTTTAACTTCAATTCATTCAAATTCATTCAAACAAACATGTGATTTTGATATCGCCGAATTTAACATAAAACTAAATTAAAATCGGTGAAAATTACATAAATAAAATTTGTTATATTTACTGTGTAAAATAATTTTACCGGCTTCAACACACTTCAACTATTTTCTATTTTTGTATGGATACCAACCTTACGTCTTTGAATATAAAAACTGTTCGAGGGGACTTGCGGTATAATATACGCACATAGTTTACATGATTAAAAAAAATGTCTTTGTTTTATGTTGTTAAATTGAAGTAAAATTATAACATGTTGGATTGTATTTAAAACTAAAAACAAAAATTTAGTCAAAAATAATTTTTCCTTTTTATTTAATTCGAACTGATGACAGAAATAGATGGCGCTTTGACAAACGTCACTTCTCAACTAAGGATAAGAACACAGAAACGTTGTATGGAGAAAAAAAAAAAAAAAAAAAAAAAAAAAAAGTGGAGAGGGAACGAGCCAGTTAAGGAGCGCAACAAATAAACAACAAAAAACTTACAATGCGATTATAATCTATCACTATACTGTGTTGGCTGTAGCACTCAAACCTGTACTCATGAAGACACATGTTCTATCAGCCTAACTGGTTTCTGCACGTTCATTGTCGCTGTCGGGTCTCTTGGATGTCTACGG
>JABFOV010000659.1:0-33927 GCA_022817685.1 Aradophagus sp. ZL-2020
ATTCTAGTCTGCTGGAAAACTAACAAGTTTTTGTTGCCGTATTCCGCGATCAAAGAGGCCTTGCGACGCGATCCGACTACGAGGAGTTCACTAAGTAATAGTTATCATCAATTTAAACGTCCTCGAGTCATCTCGGATAGTACTGTCTGCTTTGGAAATTGAAAAATGCCCTTTTACTTGGCACCGCGGCTTTTTAAAATGCGATCCCGTCACATTCAAAGCCCGGTAGCTTTAATAGCGGCTGTCGAGCAAACGAACCGGCCCACGGAATCGAGCCAACTTGATAACAGATCTTGAATCAATTATTTATGGCGAAGTAAGTAGTCGTCGAAACATGGCGTAATGTGTCTGATATTAATAAATTGGTTGTCAAGAGCATTAAGCATAGTGTCGTATAAATTAGGATATCCTACAAGGGAGTTACGAAGCACTTTAGAAATTAGCCGCATAATCCATCGAGTTACTTGCATGGCACACAGATCTTTGTATGCAAATATATAGATAGGATTGGATACGATGCGAAATGAAAGTGTGCGTGTCTGTGCGAGCTTGCAAAAGGTATATAATCCACCCGTCCCTTGTTACACGTGTGCGCTGCGTCTGCAATGAAATTGTAATGAAAGAGACTCACAGTCACGTCGAACGGAATGTTGATAACGCTTGTTCGGGACAAGGGTTCTTGGAATATCACTTATTTCCATCTAAAAAAAAAAAAAAAAAAAATTGTCATAAAGAAATCCTTTTACAGTAAAACCTTAATATACTTTACTTTTTTTTCCATAAAATTGTTGACAACTGTAATCAGAATTTTATGCATTATTATTATAATTGAAAGTAAGATTAATAATTTTTCAATTTATTTATGTTCAAAAAGATTATACTTCGAAAGAGAAAAAATTTTGTCAAGCTTTCTTTGATATTGCATTTTTGATTTTAAAAAAGATTAACATGTTTGTTGCAAAAAATCACTTGTCAAACAAAATGTGTCAATCGTATACAATTAAAAAAGGACACTTTGTACAATTAAAGAGTTTTAATTTTTTATAAATGAAACTCTGGCAAATTACTACGATGCATAATAGGCTACTGCATATTCGTTAAATTGTATGATTGATCGTTACTTAATTGATTATTTGATTTCAAAATACTCGTTCTGTGATTAATGGTACTTCAATCGAATGTCACACAGTAGATCGACACAAAACATGTACTTACAAATAAATATAAATGATAATAACAAATTTTAATGCAAAAAATCTTATTGCAATGTATATTTATATTGCGCATACAAAAATCTTTTTTCAATTTTTTCAATTTTTCTGTATTCTTTAATCACTTAATCTGAACAAATAAGTTGAAATAATGATTCATTCGTAAATAAATGAAATTGCAGTTTCTTTTGGTATTCCTAGTTTGATTGAAAACAAATTTCGATCGCATCAAAATACGGTCGAATATTTGTAACGAAGTCTAAAAACAAGTGAGATTTTAATCGGAGAAAAAACGTTTTTAAATACGGCATATTTTGGAATTGGTGTTTTCGGACGATCACTTACTTCAATCAACGTAGAACTTGGGTGGATAAAATTTTCGAAATGGAAATAAGATACAAAAATACATCGAAAATACGGTTAACGATTGTTTTCGTATTGTTTTATATTTTTAATAAAATATGAGATTTATTCAGAAATGCATTTTGTTATTGTAAGTTATACTTTTTTGCATGATAAAATTTGTCGTTCATCCGTAACCTGATAAAATGATACTATTAAACGATATTTATTTTATTAGAAAATGTTGTTAGAAGAATGACAGAAATTAATTGAAGACGAGTCAATCATATTTTACAACCTTAACGACTATCCACGTTGAAATCGACTTGAATAAGTCTAATCCGATAAGGCGATTATAACATGTAGTGATTGCTTACTGTTAATGTCGTGTCGCCACAATGATATCAAAGCAATGTTTCATGTTGATTATGTTCCGTCTTAGATTAACACAAACATTATATAGATACTACAAAATGTGATGTCACGGAAGGATTATATGTAACGATACGCGGTACGAGTGATTTATTACCAACCGTCATTTTAAATGCATCGAAATTTCACGATCATTTGTACATATTCGTAACATGGAACAAATTTTAGTAGAAAATGTATAAAAATGTATCAAAGACACTGTCAAAACAAGTGTCTCGTTTTGAGACATTTTTGCTGACTCAGAGACGTATAAAAAAATATATAAAAAATGTTTAAAAAAAAAATAATAAATCAATTATTCTAACGTTAGAAATACCGCGAGAATAAAAGTGACAACACACTGTAGAACTGTAAACGTCGAGTTTCAACGTAAAAAATGTAAATTATTCATGACACAATTTGCGAAATATCATCGAAAGATACTTAGTAACTCAGAAGTTAAATTTCGTTGCATTTTCAGCTTCGCACGTTCCACATAATTCAATCTTTGGAACCAGGGAATAGCTTAATACATTAACTTCCAGGAAAGCGATGAAAACAACTGAACTTGTAATTACTGAAACACGTTCAAAATATCGGAATAATCTTGCTACGGCTTATGTACAAATGTATTGCAATATAGAGCATCGGATAGATTTACATGATTAATGTTTCTCTGAAATAAAACAGAATATATAACATTAAATAACATTACGTTAAATTTTATTCGAAAAAAAAGTTTGATCTTTCTTGAATGCCTGCATAACAGTGTATATCAATTGCTGAAGAATGTCTAGTAAAATAGTAGTGTGAGACCACTTTAGGCAACCATCGTGTCGATAGGCTTTCGCCCGTTCGTCTGCGAGCGGTGTTTCGACGCCGGAAAAATATTAATGTTGCAATGAATGACTGTACTTAGCAAGTAAAATGGCGCAATATTTTATACAACGACGCGGCCCGCGGTATCCGAAATGGAGCGGGGAGACGAAGCGACGGACTTATTCGTTTTCGCGTAATGGGTTATAGGATGATACGGGATGACGGTTGACGGTTCCATTTCGGAGGATGTCGCCTCTTTCTTGGGGGATTTCAAAAGTATGGTTCTTTTTCGAAGAGAATATAAAACAGTGTCACATCGAAGACTGGTTTCACTGGTGATAAAGGAGGGTTATTAATGCCGAGTAACCCTCGAAGTCGTATATAGGCTACCTTTTCCGTTTCTCGTCGTATAAATCAGGTTTGTAAAGATTCGCGGACGCGATTTTGCCCAACGTTTTTTAATTCAATTATGTAAATTTTACGGAGCTCGCGAATTTTTGTAAAACCTTTGGATGTGAATTAATTACATGGATGAATTGAGGACATGTGTACATCAAAGGATTTTTCACTTCATTTTGCATGAAATAATACAATATAAATTAATATAATTAATAATACAATATAAATAATACAACATAAAAGTTTCGTCGAGTGATTTTATGTGAAAATAGCGATAACGTGCTATCAATTAGGCAAAAAAAATGTAGGTTCATTGAAAGTTATATTCGTCTAAGAAGAAATAAATTAATATTTTAATATATTAATATGAAATTCATGCTTATGTTACCTGACAATTTACTCTTTGTAGGTAAATCAAGAGAATATTAATTTTATGTTTTGTTCGACATTGTAAACCTTTATAGGTTGTGAAATTCAATTTTGCAAAACAGTATCAATTACTTTTGCTCAGCGTTGCCAATAATTGCTTCATTGCTCCTGTATCGATATTAACAAACTTATTTAAACAGTATTTCACGGCTGGCGTTCAAATTTCACATTGTTAATTGTAACACATATTTTGTTGTATAATATTTTTCAAGCTTTGCCTTTGAAAAGTATTATTTCAGAATTTCAAATATGAAAAACCAAGCAGTATTTTGCGACGAGAAATTTTCGCTGTAATTTTGTGTTTCACATTTCTGTGAAATTTGTAATTTGATTGGCGTGTTTCGTTGTATTTCTGTGAATTCACAATATACGTACATTACTAATTTTATATAGGTAAAAAAAATTTTCGCCAGTTGTCTGGCACAAATCTGGCAAAAGTCTGGCATTTTTTATGGGAGCCAAATTTATTCCAAACGTATGCCACATCGTTGCTAGACTTGAGACAGCTGGCAATAATTTTTTATCACGACCTGTTTTTTTTTTTTTTTTTTATGAATCCAATAACTACACATCTGTTATTACAATTCAATCCACCAATTACCAATAATATAAACGAAAATTAACAAACAATCATTTACAAACGAAATGCTATCAATGCCGTTACGTGATTGCATCAGCGTGGTATTGCGAATTCTCGTGAGCCATTATTCAGATCGACGGACGGTTGATTTGCCGTGATCGCAGCTGTTTTGACAAGGCGATACCGCGGAGCGTATTTTTCGCATTTATATAAATATTAATGAAAGAATTATGGCGTGACCGTCGTTCGGTGGTCAACGATCGCGCAAATAATTAGGATTTTGGTAACCCGAGATAACACCAGTGTTAACAATTAATGCCGGATTCTCGCAAACAACGGTGTATTTACGCAAATAACTATGTAGAGAGAGTAGAAGGGAAGGAGGGGGGAGGGGGGGGGGGGGGTGCAGCCCTGGGCGTTGTTCCATTGTCGTGACAAACATTCGTTGCGTAGCTTTTGGAATGAGTTATCGTTTTGGTTGGCGAAAGCCTATCGAATAATTCCACAGACATTTGAATTTTAACTGAAAGACGATATCTTTGTTGCGTCGTCCGTCAAAGCCAAAATCAATGTTTGTAATAAATATTCCGCTAAGCGCGGAGAATGATACTTCAGCGAAAATATTGCCCTCTATAACCATGTACTTAGCACCCCCATTTTCTCTAAATTTAGATTTAAAGGTGCCAATATTACAAGCTAATGAAAGACTAATTTTGGACCAAGTTTATAATTTTTCGACCACGCTAAACTACGTATGAAACAAATTTTTCGATGGGGGAGGGGGGGGGGGCTGGACAAAGGTTTAATTACACCCCCACAGCAGTTATGCCCTCTCTGAAATGCATTCGAATTGATTACGCGTTGCCAGTGAAGATAAGTCGGACGTTGGTGCAGTTTGCGAGCAAATTACAGAACAAGAAAGGACTGTGTGTAATTAAAAAGATGAAGAACTTTTTCGTTGGAACTGTAAAAGAAAAGGATGCATCTGAGAACGCAGGTGCTTTTGCCAACCGAAAGCCCGGTATTTATAAACTTGCGGTATTTATAAAGACGCTGATACACCTTACATTAAAGTCTTCGTAACGATTCTTTCCTATCTGAAAAAGTTTTTCAACTTTTAAAACTGGACAATGAAGTGTCTCAAACATGACAAAAGTGTCACGTCAGTGAGCGCTGAAATGTCTTTTCAATTAGAAAGACGTCTTTGTTTTTTTTTTTGTTTTTTTTTTTTGTGGTGAAACATTTCAATTGCCTTTGAGTTACAATATTAAACATGAATTATATATGAAATAACGGTCGGCTTAATTCGGGTCCAATATCAGTACAAGGAATAAAAGTTTCTGTATTAGCCACCTAAAATTTATCCAAACGATGCAAACTGAACTTGGATTGAATTGAACTACATTTTTGTAGTGTGATTTCAAGATGAAATCACACCAAACATTGATGATGAAAATGGAAAAATATGACCTTGTAATATTTATTTATTATTTCAATAAGTCTTTTCAAATAATTCATATAATTCTTATAAAAATCTATATAATTTCAATTCATTAATATTAGGCTTGTCAAATGTTCAGTTCGAACAAGTTCAAATATTTTCGAGAAATGTTCGAACATATTCGAATATATTCAAAGTATTTGAAATTTCTTGTGTTTTTCCCATCGGGAAAAAGAAAAATCTTATAATAAAAATATACAAATTGTAGAAGGGTGTATAACGAAAAAAAATATGAAATGACGTACCTTTTGAAGATGAATACATTGCATGAGAAGTAATGCATAAAATAATTCACCACATTACTCGGAACGATTTCATTACACGCACTATAGAAAACGAAAAGGACGCGTTTAACTGTCTTGACCCCGTAATAAATTTAGACGCGAACCGACCACCCCGATGGCTATCGGTCAACTGATAATAACATAATATATTTATCGCGTCTTTCGTTAGTAAGTAGCAGGTCAACGCCTTCTTAAAATAATATTTCAAAACAAATGAAAATAATAAATGAGATAAAGAACCGTTACGATGTTTGTGTAATAAACTGATAATTTTATATTTTTCTTTTGAAAATTATAATAATAATTATGTAGAAAAGTTTAGCAAATTTATTTGCGGACTGATATCTTCTAAGATTTAATAATAATAAAATTAAACAATAAGTATTAAAAAATTATAATTATTTAATATTTAAATTGAATAATAATAATTAATTGTGTTTTCTTAAATTATGTCTTGTGGTAGATATGTATGACTATTTATATAACATTCATATAAATTTTTCTATTCGATGTTATTGATTGCTTTGTCGACCGAAGATGTCTTGAAATTTTAATGCAAAATGCATTTGAAATTAATAATCATCGTGTGACTCGGTTCGCTTGTAAATTTATTAACGATGCGGACAAGGTAAAAGTTTTCAAAAGCTTGAAATTGTTCTTTAATGAAAAGATTTTATTGAGACGTATTTCAGGATAAAAACTGGAATTTAACTTCTATTCCTCGAGAAGAATCTAATAACTATTTGGTAAAAACTTTACCCGGCAGATTCAATTTGCTCGGAAAAATACAACTTAAACATTTTATTCATCTTGAAATTAATTAAAAGTATTATAAGTTGTAATGCGTATATAACAATGCAATTACAACTTCGTACACGGTTTTTTTAAGTAACTTCTTAATCAATTTTCTAATGCAAAGTGGAAAATTGACGATTAATTTTTTTCTTTACTGAAAATTTAAATTCTTTACCGCACCTTAGAGTTTCGCCGCTCGCGGTGAAATAAAATGCTCTGTAGAATCTACGTTAATTGATTAAAATGAACTTTATTTCAGTATAACTGATAAATGTAGCCATTTCATAAACAGCTTTTGGCTTTCAATGTTTTAATATATTTTGACGGCAATCAGATCAGATCGTAATTACGGAACACGAAAATCACATATCATTTGAATAGCTATGAATGAAGAGATCTCGAGCAGATAACCAAGCGCGGTGGTACCTTTTATTTTACACGGCTTCAATTTATGCACTATTTTGCGCAAAGAACATTTCATTTCGGGTTTACAGACTATAAAATGAGGATCCTTTTCTTGTCAAAGACTTTGCTCACAGATTATCAAAGTCAAAATACATCTCCGTCCGTCTGAACGATTTTGCGAACGATTTTTAAGTGGGGGCTAATGAACATTTTTTTCATGTGCAAATTTGAAACGAATTTTTCATACAATAGGCACAATGTTCTGGAATAAGTTTCAACTGCATAACGTTTGAGTTAAAATCTAGTTTCATGTCTCAGAGGTTTGTAAAACAACTGCGAGCAGTTTGCCGTGCATTAAACAAGTGTAAGTAGCTGAACTTTAAGCAGCATATGCTCGGCGAGATACGGGTACTTGCCATTTACAAGGAGGGAAATACTTAAACGGGCCAAATGGATCGCTAGGAACGGTGCGCTCCAGAACAGTCCCTTTTGTGTGCTCAAGGCGAATCAAAGGCAATTAAAAAAAGCAAAGAAAAGGAGGGAAAAAAGGTCTAACATTGCTAATTTTTTATCTCGTGACTTTATGATTACACACTCTTAAGAAAAGCAGTTTGCGTGTAAAATTAATTTCTTTTTGGTTGGGTTTTTTTTCATCCAAAGTATTTCTTTTTACTACAACGTGGAAGTCTCCTTGAAAAGATATTCTTTTTCATCGCGAGAAAGGAAACTTTTTGTTGTAAAAAGAAATATTTTCGTCGGAATATGAGGTATATATATATATATATATATTTAGAAAAGTCGCGCACCGCAAAGCATTTTTTTTTTTTTTTTAAGAGAGCAAGTTTGAGATGTTAATTGAGAAGAGGTGTGTGTATATAAAAGATATAAGTTACATTTATACATTTCTGAAAAGAAGATATAATTTTATGCAGAGAAAAATTACAACTACATTTCAACTGCAGGAATAAACAAATGTGATAGAAAATTATAAAATCAAATAACATGTGTCAACATATAATCTTGAAATGAAAAAATTGAATGAAAGTAAGTTTTAACAGAATTCAAAATTATTTTTGACAGAATGAAGAGAGATAAATTAACTTTGGTATTTAAAAAAACGGCTATACTTTTCAGCAGTTCAGCCAAATTAAAAACATTTTCATAACAGCTCTATAGCTATGTATATATACTTTTTTTTTTCTTGAAATTGATAAAAAAAAAAAGCTTAACACCTATAGATCTACTATGAAAATGTGTTTAGTGTGGCCAGACTGCTGAAAACTATAGAACTTTTTTCGAATGATTTTTCTGCTTGCCGTTTGAAATTTGTCTCGCGTACGTTTTGTTATTTTTTCGCGACATTTGCATTACAAACAATTTAAAGCCGAACCTATTTTCGCAAACGCAAGTGGTATTACGCATCTGAATTTGAATCCCTTCATTTTGATCCACGATATCGGCATTCAGTTTGCGAATTATTCATCATTCACTTGGGGGTATCATAGAAAACTATTTGCATTTAATATCCACACGAAGAAAAAAGAAATTGCTGTGTTTCACATCAAACTTGTGGCACACTTTTACGGTAAAAAATTTACTACGTTACGTCGTAAAGTTACTCATCGAAAGAACAATTTTTCGGAGGATTTTAATTACCTTTTGAATTTTGCTTTTTAATTTTACGATGTAACAGAAAATTTGCTATACCATAAAAGTATACTACAAGTTTGAATCCGAGTAAAAAAAATTACGGTCTCAATTTGATCCAATGTGACCAACCAAAGATCGGAATGGAAATGATTAAATTTAATTACTTTCTGATCAAAACAAGATGAAAATTTGATCCATTAATGACGAAGAAAATTGATTGATTAATGAATTCAATTTTATTCACAATTAATGATTTACATTTAATTCTATTTTGGTTTGAAACGAATCAATTTTGATAATTTCCATTCCGATTTTTACTTGGTCATATTTGATTAAATTAAGACTTAAATTTTTTTTACTCGAGAAATGAAACATAACAGCATCTTCGATCCTTTTTTCTGCGTCTATCTCTGCACCAAAGGAAATTCTAACCCGAGATGTAACCAACTTTCATTGTTGCCATGAATGCGCCACTTCGACGATCATAAACAAGAATTAAATGCGATCTAATCCATAAACCGTATCGGATCTCTCGTTTGCCGTAGCGGCAAAATGATATACCCTTTTTCATATTTCACGTTTTAATTACATTTCGCGCTTAATGTTGGAGTATTGGGCTTGAAAAGTTGTTAGCCGAGATGCGAGGATGACACCGCGAGATAATATACCGCGCATTTCAGCGCGAATAAGATACCTTTTGGCGGCTTTTGATAAAATTAGTTTTTTGCGCTCGCGTCATTACGTACGAGTGGATGTCTAACATTTATGGTCATGCATATCCGCCGGCAAAACGGGCTGTTGAGATTGCTGTATAACCCGGGCGCGGTACTCTTACGTTATTGACAAAGCACCGAGCACTGCCTTAAGCTCGCAGTGATATTGAGTTTGCGGCCCGAAATCGACGACAATAAGTATACAATAACCGGACTGTAACTAATTTAATTTTAATTCACTTTAATGAAATTCTTTCTTCAAGTTTTGATTAAAGAAAAAGCTCTTTTTCTGCGAAAGTTTATACTTGCAACGAAAGGTAGGTTCTACGAAAGGTAGGTTCTACGAAATTTTCATCATTAATCATTGAAAATGATTTTAAGTTTATAAAAATTATTTATTAGTTTTGAGTTTTTTTATTTGCTAATGAATAGTACAGTAGTTTTTTGCCACACGTATTTGACTTAGTAAATGTTTTATGTTCAAAAATTGAAATCAACAAATACAACACTAAACATAGTGAAAAATATAAATTAACACAAAAAATTGTCGATTTCAATTTTTAAACTTAAACTATTTTCTGATTCCAAAATGTGTGGCAATTTGCCACCTGGTAAACTTCAAGCACATGAAAATTGAGTAATAAGTTTTATCTAATTTTTTGACAAGATTAGATTTGTTGTTTAAAAGTAATATTACACTCCGAAAAAAGTGTCAATGAAAAATTAAAAATGTAAGACAATTTGAGTTATATTTACAGTCGGATCTTGATATAGCGACCCTCGAGCGTTTACTTTGATTGGGTAGTGAAGAAAATCTCGATTTAGCACGAGAAAATCGAGCATTGGTGGGGGAAGTTCGATTAAACTGATCGAGGTTAGAGTAATTTTACGTTATGATAGAACGATTGAACAGTCTTTAACGCCCACGCAGTTATCGTTACTAAATTTTTTTTCTGTCAAATTTACTGACGACCACTGACTTATGATATTATCATTGCCAAGTAAAAGAAAAATTTAAGTTTGAATTTAATCAAATTTGATCAAATAAAAAATCTGAATTAAATTGATCAAAATTGGTCAGTTTCAGACCAAAATAAGGTAAAAATCTCTCTCGTTAACGATGAACGAAGTTCATTCACCGATTTTCAGTTTGACCAAACATGATAAAATTTAGATCAAAATTTTTTTACTCGGCTAATTGGACTATTTCTCATCAGTCTACCTTTTTCTCAATGCGATTCGTTACCCAATATTCAAACTTTTAATTTCTTCGTGATTAATAATTGCATCGCTGCCATGTTTAATCATTCCATGTTGTACGACTTTGTCGCATTCACCAGATGCATCATATTGGTCGCATCTATGCGAAGCTCAAAACACGAATTTTCTCATTCGAGCGTGTACCTTCGGCAAACGTAAACAAATTAATTCCGTTCATTTGTAAAAGTTGTCTATTTCCCATCGGAGCGTAGCAAGTGCATAACGTATTATTAAATCGTCCATCTTCGTCAATCGTCTAAATAGCAAATCCCTAGGGTATTCCGCGCACTAATTGCACATGTTCAATAATCCACCGCGCTTCAAATGTCTTTCGTTGGAGCGCCGGCTTGGAAGCCACGTCGTTAATTTATTACCGGGAAAACATGTTAAATGCATAAATTACACGGAACAAGATATTTTGTCTGGCGTATCGAGCGATTCGCAAGGCGAATGATAAGGCGATAAAAGGCACGAATTCGCGGCGGAAAAATCGCGGCGCTTTGTCGAGATCGATAAATTCAATTTCCGTGGCAAACAATGCTTGCGTAAGTTTACTTGTTTAATGCGCGCATAAATTGTAATTTCCTAACATTAACGAAGTTCCTCAATACTGCGATTCGTAACAGTCGATAAATATTCCGTTTCAGGCATTAAGTCCGCTCGGCGTGGGAAAATTTACGCATCGATACAATATCTATTCGGAGTTGCTGCATTTACGGCCATTGATTTACGACTTCTGATTGGTCAAATATGATTACCTTAATTGGAGACATACGTTTGCCGTGCAAACAAGATGTTCGAGTCGGCATTTTGGCAGCGTGAAATGCCGCCTCCGAAAATACCGTCGGCACATTTATTTTTTACGATTTTTTCGTCCGCGTAAACTTTAATTGAAATTCTTGAATGACAAACAAGCTTAAGTTCGTCAGTGATGCATTTTGAAAAGCATCTGATTGAACGAGGATTAATCTTAAATGAAGTGAAAAATGGATCGAAAATTTTGGCAGAGCAGTTATTTTTTTTCAAGCAGAAATCGTTTTCAACGGTATCGTATACGTCAGTGGACTCAATTTGTTGATCATGTAAACTAACATACTTAAAATGTTGTGTAGGAAATTCTTTTGTTCCTTTTCAAACATAAAGCAAACAAATTTGTTTAAAATGAATTTTTATAAAATTTGCAAGCATCTGCTAAAACAGTTTTCAACAATCCGTATTATTTAATAATTAAATTTTTGACGCTTACCGTGAAAAGGCAATGAACAGGATAATTTCTTGGAACTTACCAATGTAATGCAGACATTAAGATTTTTAATATTCCATTGTGCGGTGAAGTCGGTGACCTTCCGTCAATGGCAAAATTGTCGTTCCTGGTCAGTGGTGTTGTTATTTAAAGGCGAGAAGATTGTTGCAATAGTTCGCAGTCTCCGCAACGTTGCTACAATGTGCCGGTGGTTCGTTTTGTTGGTGTTCATTTTGCCAAATTACCAGGCACTTTCTCCGGGTATTTAGACCGATGAACGAAAGTAGTTATAAGTGATCTGTAATTGAGAATATGTCACAGATAAGTTAATTACATCAGTTTGAATTAAACATTCCTCTTGGCTGTGAATAAGTTTTTCATTCAAAATATTCGTCCAAAGTTTTACACATTTAATTAAACGTTTATAGATTAATTAAACGTTACCCATTAAATGAGAGAAAAATTAAAAAATCTAGAAAAACGTTTTTTACGATCGTGAAATGTTAAGTAAACAGAAAAAAAAAATTATATTTTAATAACGGATTAAATTTATTGTCAAGATTTTTTCTTATGATTAGATTCTAGAAATTCTAAAAAAATATTTGCCACGACGTGATAGATATATCTCGGTTTTCATCGATTTATTGAGATATTTTTGTTTCCATTGATTTCTAAAGTATTCTAGTTTTTATTGTTTTTATGACATGTTATAATTTTTGTGAAATATGATGAAATTGAAACAGGTGGCATTAGAGTAACGGATTTGACTATCGCGTCAGATGTTGGCATCTGAATTTCGAATAAAAAAGTGGGTATTTTAACACAAAACAATATTACGAGACAAATATAATAAAAGCCACAGTTTCAATGTATTTTAATAAAAATTACTACAGCTCATTTTTTTATACTCTGTCAACTAATATATATATATATATATATATATATAACTATTATATATAGCTTAATATAATAAATTATATTAAGCTTTTTGAAAAGCGTCATAATTTATAATGTAGCAGACAAATGTTTATTACTGATTATATTAACTTCATTTTCGACTCCTCATCTCGAATTTTCTTAGCCTATCTCACTTTAATATGATTACGTTCAACCTAAGCGTAGTAATTATTAACGTCTCTCAATGGCTTGTAATAGAAATCACCTCGTCCTTGATTAATTAGGATTTGCGTTGGCTAATCATACAATTTTTTTGTCATGCAGAACATAAAGGGACCACCGACGATGGAGTTCGGATTATCGGCGGTTACAAAACTGACATCGAGAATCATCCCTATCAGGTTGCTATACATGACATTACTTAGATTGCCTTAAAGCACGAAATGAAAGCGGCTTAATAAACACGGCCACTGTAATTTAACATACGAATGCTTGATTTAAAGATATCCCTGCGGTATAAAGGACGACATATATGTGGTGGGTCCATTATAGATAACGAATGGATCGTTACAGCCGCTCATTGTTTGAGAGGGTGAGCTACATGGTATAACTTTAATTATATACCGATCGGTTTTTCATTAAGGTTTCGATGTCGTAAACATTCTTTCCGTCGCGTGCAATTAAAATCGCGTGATTAAAGCTGACTGAATAATTTTGCGTCCTCGCGCAAATAGATGGCGTTTGTTCTCGCGTGTTTAACTTGCTTCATTGATTCGTCGGAAATGTTACAAGCGCGCTCGGAGCCGTTCGTTCGTTCGACGATAAAAGAAAGCAAAAAAAAAAAAAAAAAAGAAAATGAAAACACACCTTACGTGAAATAATAAAAACAAACATGTTCGGAGAAGCGCTGTTACGCATTTTATGCAGCTCCTCCCGCGCGTATTTCTAGTCTACCGTATTGCCATTGTAATACCTCGCAATGTAAACTTTCCGTTTCACGACTCCCGAGGCATTTTATTTTATTTTATTTACCAAAACATTATCGTCAAAGTTGCGTCTTATATTTCATCATGACAATCCTTGGTCGCACTTTTTACTCCCCCCCACCTCCTCCGCGACTGCCCCTCCCGCCGCCGCTTCCTCCGGCTCGCCTGTCTCTCGTTTCCCGTTGAACCGGAAATTATCGTAAGAGCGAAATGAGTTTCTTAAAGCGGGATCAGCCAGCTGTAATGGTATTTTTTCCGTCACGCTCGTAAACAAGTTTGGCATTAAAACGGCGAATTCAAAAATTAGGTACCCCGAGTATTACAGCGTGAAAACGAGCAGCAGCACTCTGAGCGGCCCCGGCAAAAAGTACAGCGCCCGGGAAGTACTGTTGCATGAAGATTACGACACGGACAGTCCTGACTTTGACATCGGCTTAATAAGGGTAAGCGTCGCGAATGTTATTCAAATGGCCAAACTTTCGATAGTTACCGTCACTTACGGCCGAATTCATTGAATTGAAGTTCAAAAATTCGTTCGCGCAAACAACGGCGGTGGATTAATTCCGAGCCGCGTCGCGAATAATATCGTTGGAATTAGGATGGCTCTGTTTTCCGATTTTTCTGTCTTGTTTTTGTTTACTTATTTGTATATAAATCCATCCATCAAGGGATTATATCAGATATATATGTTCTTGAAGTTTCCAACGTTTTATAGTAAACGAAAATAAAATCTGATATACTTTTCTTCATACAAATAATAGTATTTTTTTGATTGAATAATTGTACAAAAAAAAAGCTAGAATATTTCAAGGTCTGAGAATATAATTTTTTCATTTTTGATTACAATATATGTTACTAAATTGTATATAATTAATTTTTGTTTATTAATAAACGTTGGAAACTTCAACTCCATAGATATATGATATATATCGTAAAGTATTTAAATTATATGCTTGGTAATATATTTATTCTCTCGCTCGTTGTTACTTCTTTCCGTTTCCGGTTGTAATCGTCGTGGAAAAATGATTTCGACGTTGATTTTGTTGTTGCATTTTCTGTTCGCAGCTGAACAAGCAAATCGACTTTGACGAAAAAACTGCACCGGCGAGTTTAGCGTCGTCGTCGGATCGTTACAGGGCTGGCACCACGGCCGTGGTTACCGGCTGGGGGGTCTGGGACGATGACGACTCGGTATCTAATCATTTGCGGGAAGTGCTGGTTCCACTCGTGGCAAGTTCAAAGTGTTTAAAACTTTACGACAATCGATTGATTACCCCGAGAATGATTTGTGCTGGTTACGTGTACGAGGGCGGTAAAGACGCATGCTCGGTAAATATTACGTTCAAATTGCGCCACCAATTACGTTCCAATTGATTATCAACGTCGATGCAAGCTCGGCTCATCAATCACTATCAATTCTTTAAGAAATGAAACTGAAATTATGTTTGGGAATGTTTTTGTCAATGAATGTGGTAATGATTGACTGACGTAATGCACGTTGAAGAAATGACACGGTATATTCTATGGATTTATTTCATAAAAATTCGTGATTCGACAAATACGTCTTAACTGAAAAAGAAATTGTGATTTACAATTCTTGTAATAAACTTCAAACAGATTTCGGAAGTTATTGATGAATAAGTTTATTTCGTCAAGTTCACTGTTCTTTGTATATATTATGTAAATTTTAATTGATGCCAAACTCGAAAAGTCAACTTTAATTTGGGTAAGAGACAGAAGTCAACTGCATTTCAAATTGAGGCATTTTTAAGATATACTAGTGAACAATGCTGTGTTCGGACAACAATGATAACTTATTAAACTTATTTTAGAAAAACGTGAAGGACGTTTTGCTTTTGAATTTTTCATACAGCGATAACAGAGATTTCGTTCCTTGATTATTACAATTATTTCTACACAAAGTGAATTTCACTGCTGAGAATATTGAACTTTTTCTTGCTTTTGTTATTGTTCAGATTTGTACGTACTTTTAATCGGTCAGTTTCCATTAAATAATTTTGATGAAAATAAATTTAAATAGACTCTGCTCACAAGCATACTTAATTTAAGACCGAATTCATGGGAAAAAATATCGGAAAAGTTACACGAAAGTTTCGTTAAAATTTTCATTCAAATTATAAAACAAATAACGTAATTAGTGAGCCGATAATCAAATTTTAATCGCTTAATAAAATTACGATCCATAATTTGAATTGCAAAGCTGGCTATTTTTGCACTTTCAATTATATCACTGTTGCATATAAAGTTTAAATATAAATAATACACGAGGTTCTACCTTTTGATATACTATTTTGATCCGTCGATGAAAAATGTAATTTTAATCAACGAATCAATGCCTCATCGTTTCAATAATTGCTGGCAAAGAATCGTCGCTGCAAAAAGTTGAACACGTGCACGTGATGAGCGAATTTCGCACGCGCTTTCCATCCACGTATAAAACCAAATATTTGTTTTCAGGGTGACAGTGGCGGCCCACTTGTGCAAGATGGAATTCTAATAGGAATCGTGTCATGGGGATTTGGGTGCGCGAGCCCGACTCACCCGGGTGTTTACGCCCGTGTTTCCTCATTTCGCACTTGGATACACGAAAAAACCGGCGTCTGAAGCGAGCTCGCGGAACAAGCAAAACCCCGATTGTGATGTAACAGGAGTGACGGAAAAAATGGTTAATAAAAATGCCGTGTCCCGCAACACTAAGCCCGCAGTACCCATTTCAATGTCTACCATCCGAAAACCGTCTTCTTACTTCCCGCGACACGAACGACACCCGGCGATTAACATATAAATCAAATCGCACGACGTACATTGATTCTTCCGCTGCACGTCGCTTTCATTATACGCGCTTTTTGTCTACATATCAAATCACGTCGCTCGACTTGAATTAACATCCGACTTTTGCATATTCACGTTCCAGTTTGCGATAATAATTTACAATGTAATTTGAAACGTCGCATTGCAATAGTGCATCACTTACGCGCGCAAAGTGTTTTCGTGTTTTCCATTTTGATTAAAATGTATTCTCCTCGTAGTTTTTTTACGGTTAACTGCGTGTGTTTGATGTAACACAATTTATATTTAATTTGTATGTTATGCGTAAAATATTTGCACGTGAAAAATGTACAGGGGAGAATTATAATTATAAAATGTTATATTGCGTTCGATATGGTCGAAAATCTGATTAAAGAAAGGGTTCGGGTGTTCCTAAAACAATCTATCTTTGTTGCCTAAAATAATTAAAAATTATTTGTTAACAATTAATACTATTTAGAATTGTACTTATTATTTGTTGAATTTGTCGCAATTGTTTTTTACTACTTCAGAAATAAGTGTGTATTAAAATATATAATATACACTCAGGAAAGTAATAAATATATAATAAAATGTATAATAAAAATACTAAAGCAAACTTTTTGAGGATATTAATAAATTTTGTAATTTTTCTTTTCAATTTTTCTTTTCAATCCATATATTATATAATAAAACACTTTTCAAATAATCTGTAACAAATTTTATTATCATACTTTTGAACGTAGTACAAGCAATTTTCCTCTTTTTCTGCGCATAGAAATAAAATCGTACCTTGATTGGGATCCGGGTTCAGCTCAATCATAACTTGATTGGATATTGTATAAATGTTATATTTGTTTTAATTGTAGGTAAAATAAAATAAAATGTAGACAAAATTATTAAAAAAAACTTTTTTATTTTAACTGTAACTTCTTGCTATACTGCTGATATTTTTGTATCAAAATATGACTTCGCAGAAAAGAGCAAAAAATTAAAATAAATAAAACTATAATTCTATATATATTCTATAATTCACGTGGATAACATTTAGCTGAAAAATGAAAAATAATACTTCTCACAGTGTATTTTATTTAAATTACCGAAATTGTATACTTCTTTCCCTGCATTATTACACGAACACCGAATTTTACAATCGTCTCCGAAAGTGAATACGCTAAACTATTTTGGACCCTATTGTATCGACGACTCGACTCCTGTCTTAAATAATTCGCCGCGAAGCCGGAGCCGCGGCAAAATGAATTCCGAGGTTTGCTTGCGAGGGTGCTGATAGAAAGACGTTCCAGCGCATTCCGCAATTATATGTGCGCGTTTTACGTTTAATAGGCAAGTTACATCTTGCCAAAGTCCTCGCATTACGTGCCGCGAATAACGCGAGGGTCTATTTTACGCGCCAAGCCGAACGGCGGCCATGATATCTCATCCTCCGCCTTCCGACCGCATAGTTTGTTGTACAAAAGCAGAGGGATATGTGAACCGGAGTTACCCGATATTCGAAACATCGAAGCAATGCTTCAACGCGACATTATCGAAGGCCTTTAACACCTTTCGATTTGTAATAGAAGTATCATTGGGTCGAGCTAGAAAAATTAATTAAAGTTGAATAACGAGCATTGAAAAATTCGCGATACACAAGTGTGGGAGTGAAAACCAAATATTTGCTGGGTATTGATTTTTTTGGTCTGTTTTCACGAAGAGCGGGTATGAAGCAGTTGGAACGGAACGAAATTAGAAATGATGGAAATAGGTTTGTTATTTAATTGGCGCGATTTTTTTTAATTTGATCTAAGAATGCAAAATATATATCTACTCTTGGAAAACAAGTGCCTTGTTTTGAGAAACTTTTTATACCTAAGAAACTGAAAGTGTGTCAATTCAAAACACTTGTTTTCACAGTTTTTAAATAAGTAATCCATTTGAAAATATGAAATATTACGCTGAGGCGTTGCACCTATATAAAACAAACATAAAGTACGAAATTGAAATTGGTAATTGTATGGACTAATACTTATCCATCTAAATATAAGCTGTAATTATTTAAACACAAATCAATGATATTGGTAACTGAAAATTAATTACTTTTCAAATGAAATATTGATTTATCAGTTAAATTCGATAGCGGCGCTTTGAAATTCGCAAAAAAAATTTTAAACTTGTTTTTAATAGTTGCTAATGTACAGGTATTTATTATTACGTGTAAATTGAAATTAAAATGTAAAAAATATCGAGTTGTAAAAATAATATATACGAGTATATATGAATCTTGATCTTAAAATTTGCATAATTTTGGGCTGTCACAACATGATACCGATTCCAGCTGTAGTATTTCGAAGAATATATTTAATGAATTTGAAATGCAAGACAAAACGTGGTGAATCTTTTATTGAGACATAAGACTTAACTTTAAATAATGTCCTCTATGTCGCCTTATATACGTAAATATTAGGAATTTATTTGAATCTAATAAATAAAATACGAATCGCAACTTTGTTTGCGTCGCAGCATAGTTTGAATTGGAACAAGATGTATTAATATGTAATGAAGTTTCCATCATACCTAATTAGCGTTTCCTCAGTTTAAATAATAAAATGCTGTCGCCAATAAAAGATACTTGATCAACTGAAGTAACGTGTCGAATTATATATCATTGTCATGCAAGATAAACCCACTTGAAAAGTTTACATTTATTTCAGTCATTGGTAAACATCGCATTGATAAACGTAATTGATTTTACTTAGGTAAATTATCTTACTGTTACGAACAACGTGATTGCAAATTTTACAAATTGACCTCAGTGTTCAACAGACAATATGTTTGGATAGAATCTAATCCAATCATCCGTCTCGTTAATGAGCCGGACCAGTACGCGTCCGGCGCAAAGTCATACAAGTTTATCATTTGCTTGTTACAACGCCCAAGACAACGTGACTCAGGAATTGTTCAAAGACAAATTGGACGATGCCGGTTCAGTAATCAATCGGCGAGTTCCTACGAACGCTTCGATAAAAATGCAGTCGAATTCGATTGACGAAGAACCTATAAATATCCGAATAAACCACGTAATGTAAGACGCGAATGTAAACAACCGAATTCGAAATTTAACCAACGCAAATAACGTTAAAGTTTTCTTTGCTCGTTTCAGCTAAATAAATCCATTTAGCTTCTCAAATAAAGCAATGCATTTTGCAGTCAATAAAACGTCGTCTACTTGTATTGATTGCATTGATTCGATACAAGTTGGCTCTGGTGCTATTGACTGATCTTTTTTTTTTCGGCGCGACTGATTTGAAATTCGAAAGTGACCCTGGCCTTCGAGCAATACCTTCAATGTTTCGACAATCGAATACAACCGCGGCAGACGGTGTGTTTCTTTAAGCCTAAAACGATTCGAGCTGCTCGTACAGTTGGACCCTTTTTCGTCCTTCGTATCTTGAATACTGAATAGACTTTGAAAAGAACGTTCTGGCGAGGGTGAGAAAGTTCATTTATATCAATGAAGTGGCTGAAAATTATGGCTTGCGAATTTGTTTTCGCAAATACGTTGACTGGGGAGATCGAAGTTCAAGCGAGAAATAATAAATATAAACGCGTGATTAAAGTGGACCGAGGAATATTTCATTTTATTTATATTTCATTTAAAAAACGAAGAATATTAACGGTAATTGAGATAAAAATAGTTGTTTTCGGTTTCAGCGGATTAGATTGTATATGAAGTAAAAAAGAGAAATTTTGAACGTCTTGGACTAGGAACGGAATTATTATGAGTATACTAATTAAAATTTATTATTTGGGTTTTCGCTGCTTCACAAGACCGCATCGTTAAATTTTTCAGTCCTAAACTTTTTTCACCTTTCTACTCAGTAATTACGAATCACGTTTTTGTATCCACGCAAAAAGAAAAAAAACGGCCAAGTCCATATTCCAACAAGGATTCGCTTGAAACGCAATCATCGTATTAGAAAAGTGTTTGCTCGTTGACCGAAAAGAGTCGCACGATTATGTAATGTAACGTAAGGGCAATCAAGATTGATCATTATTGCGTGACGTGGAGAAGTGCTTGTCTTTATTCCCAGGTTGTCAAATTGCGGAAAACCAATTTCTGAATTCATTTCCGAAACGTCTCTTCCGCATGATAATTCGAGGAGCTAAATTCATCGCGATGGAAGTCTTTCCATTATTTTTTAGCTCCGATGAGCTCGAAATTCATCGCCTCGTCGTGACGGAGTAATTACGTTAGGAAAATGAATAAAATGATTTGTACGCCGACGCGTAAATATTCTATTCACAATAAAGCCCGGGATTGTCCTCCGAATCTGACTGCGCCATAGGTTGTCGGCAATGAATATTACATATCTGACCTCGATTAATAATTCAGTCAAGGCATTGTTCGTTGATGAGGCGCAATGAGACTCAAGAGTACAGAAGCGCGGAGAACGGTGCGTTTTTTTTTCCTCCGACTGCAACACTCACTTTTTTTGCCCCGCTGGAAAAGAAGGTTGCCAGATCCGTCCGTGTAATTCATGCATTCATTTTTCACTACTTTGATTGCAAATAGAACAAGTGAGCTGTGACCGCTCGTTAGAAAAATATTCCTTTGCGAATTGCTACTTTGATAATGAATCGTCGCTGCGATCTCCTTTGTCCGTGTCTATGTTGGATATTTGTTTTTAATATCCTGAAATCTGTGTTTGTTTTTTTAACACATATTTTCAAGTAAGAAAAGTAACGCACTGTATTTGGATTCCGATGACATGGAAGCTTTCTGTAATACAGGGCATGAAGAAAAAAATGTAAGCATAGTAATTTTTACACTGAAAATACGGAATGATATTTGACTTTAATTAAATTAACATCTCGTGCACTAAAAGTACGACGAAGTTAACGAGTGATGAGTGGAATAATTTGCTAATAGCAAATGAAAAGATTTTCAAAGGATCTCATTACAACATTCAAAAATAATAAAACTACCAAGTATATTTATGTATATTGATTTTAATAATTAAAATAATATAATTTCAAGGTCAAATTAACGTAATACAACATAATTATACGATAAACTTTAATGTATTTCAAGATTTTATGCATTAACGATCACTGGTACATTTACCTTAATTCTTCTCGCTTTTCAAATCATCAATTCAATACTCATCACACAAACCTGACGAACATTTGAAAATTGTATAAACATCTTTTATCATCGTGATAAAAATCGAATTGTAACTGTTTTCTCCACGTCATCGTTTCTTCGGACCGCGAACCGAGTCTTCAAAGTGATTAATAAAATATTGGACTTTATCCAGTGGAAAATCAGATTGTAGAATGTAATTTAAATGCCGAAGTTCAAAGGGCTACTATAGGTGTAATGGTTGAGCACGGGCAAACAAGTATTTAGTTTCATTATCAGAACTCAGCGATGCGTTGCTGGCGAAATTGTCGGGGGAAAAAAAGGGTATCGCGTTTGTTAACATTTAGTGGAAATTCGTGCGAGTAATGCGCACGTAGTTATATTACACGTTGCTTGAATTACGCTTGACCTGGCACCGTTTGAAACTTTGTTACGTCTATACTGAGCGTCTGTCAAACAAGGTGGCGTTACATGTAACTCCTCCTTAAAGTACCAAAAGCCGCCGAATGGAGTTGCAGGAGCTTTTCCGGATATTATGTTTAAGTTGGCCGTAATATACGCTCTTCCTACGTGCGCATGATATAGAGCACAAGGATAAATGCCGCGAAAGGCTCGGATTCGCCTACTCACTCATAATTTGCCCGCAGACTGGACTTCAATCGAACGACTTCTCTCGTTATCGCATCCATCCAAATCATACTCCATTTCAAACTACAACTTTGATTCTTTTGTTTCCTCCGAAAATTCATTTGCTTGTTAATCACTGAAATGTTTACATTTTATATTTCAGTATCATTTTCGACATTTTAAATCTGAATTTAAATCGCTATTTTACATCTTTTTTTGGATATCATAATTATCCAAGTTATATTCAAATTCAAACTGCAATTTTGATTCTTTTGTTTCCTCCGAAAATTCGATCGACTGTTATTCATTGAGATGTTTATAACATTTTTTATTTTAGTATTATTTTTGCAATTTTAAATCTGAATTAACGGTATTCTAATTCTTTTTTGTTTTGGTTTCATTAATGTATAGATCTAAACATATATTGCATGAAATATACACTGATGTATTGTATTACACATGTATATAATTGCATGGAATTTAATACTATTATAAATCATCCAACTTTTCTGTTTCATTTTCGCATTTTGTCTTTAATTAACGCATGTCAAAATTTTTTTTTGTCAAAAAATGAGTGTACGCATCGTTAAAAAGCAAAAAATAAATCTTTTTGCACAGTACTTACCTAATTATTAAATTTCTGCCGAGTTGTTCGCGTGATTATTAAAACACAGAAATAAAATTATTAATTTCATGTATTATAAGCAGGTCTTCTGAATGCTTTCGCATTCTCGTAAATATTGCAGTTTTTTTTTGTCTTACTACCTGTTTACGTTTGTTTCGAAAGATCTAATAAAAAAAGGCATTGACCTACTACAGTAAATTAAAGACTCGAAAAGTATGCTATGTTGTTTTAAGCTGACTAATAGCCTTTAAAGTGTACTTTTTTATCCTTTTGTATTCTTTTCTATTCTTCAAGTTATTTTCATTCTTTGAACAAGATTTTTAGAACTTCTTGCTCATAATTAATATTTCTTTTACAGTAAGAACATTAATAATGAAATAAACTAATTAATATAACTAAATATATATATCATATGTAAAAATAAATAGTACCTTCAAACGTATAATAGTACTTGAAACGTGCCATATCAAAAAAGTAATTCTATACGTATTATTTCTATCTATGGCGAACGTGTACTTTTAATTAACGCAAACGTAAATGTGATAAAAAATTCAACATTTGAGGATAGAAAATATTAACATTTCATTTGCATGAATGTAAGAATATTTTATTGTAATTTAGCTAATATTATTTTAACGTTAATTACGTGTTGTTTCAATCAGCATGAACAACGTTTGTTTTCAAATATGAAGGAAAAATAGCAAATACCAAAGATAATATACAAGTTATCTGTGTTATTATCTTTCTCGAAACTCAGTTTACAATTTTGCGTTTCATTTTATAACAAAAGCAGTCCACGTTCGGAATGAAATAATATTATAATAAAAAACGTTTTATGTACGTGAGAAATGTTTGATCTTTTAATTAATATGAGTTTAATATTTTAAAAATATTTTTCCAACAGGAGATACATTTTATTTTAACATTTTATTTTCGAACAAAACAAAAAACAAACCACCGAAAATCTTGAACGAAAAATAATAATTTTGTATTTCGCCAATAGTAAACTGTATCGAACAAGAGGCCGAAATCCGTTACGTCTTTTATTATTGATAATCCACTAATATCCTAAATCAGTAGTAGATTCGTTTTGATCGTTTAAATTCGCTGATACATTACGTGAGCGACATTAAAAAATGCACTTCGTTTTCCGTCCGAATGGCAAAAATTAATGCTACCTGTCGACGCACTAAGATGTTCAATCTCATGGTTTATTCAAGCGATCTGTCCGTTCGAATGCGGTGGAGAAGCTAAACTCGATGAGCAGTACGGTTCTCCGGAGTCATTAACTCATTAAGTTAAATACACTCACTACGTTGCAGTTGGTTGTTGAAGGCGGAATTTTAATTAATCAATCTTAATACGTCTTTGAATGTAAGTTATCGAGTTTCGGCCAGGCGATTATGAATTTACATCTTCCTTTGATTATTACTTAATCGTCACGTAATCCCGCGGATACACGGAACCGCAATTCGGCGTTAAATTTAAATCAGGCTAATTTAAACCAATCCGATAAATCATTTCCTGGTAAAGCCATTTGAACGTTTCTTTTCAACTTGATTCTTTTCCTTCGTTACGCGAATGTGAGCGAGCGACACTTGCGGTTTGTAAATGTCGAAATAAAACGAAACGGTCGTTCGAACGAATCAATAATAGATAAGCGCTAATAATTTGCCGGATTACATTGACTTTGCGGCCGTGATTTTTCGAGGGAATAAATTCGGCGAACAAATGAGATGAGAATATTACAAGAAACGTGTGATGCATTTAGAAGAGTGATAATAGTTTCCCGATTCCACATGTTCCAGCGCGCCCGCCAATAACTATTCCTACCACATATCGTATCTTGTGATGAGGTGAAAGTTTAGCAATATTAAACATGCAGGGTATACAAAGTGGCCTTTTGTCCGTGCAGCTTCGTATTCACTTTCCTGCCCCGCAAATCCTGCGCCCGGATCTTCGCTTTTGATTTATTTTTAATGAAACGCCGCTAACTGCAATATCGTTATAAATTCCTGTCGAATTGATTTCGAATCGACAGAGAAGAAATAAAATTATACATGTTCGCCGCGTCGTTGCGTTTAATTCGGCGCGGGCTTTTTTGCTCCTTCGAATTACTCATTTCCATTTGGACGGTTTATTAAAATCGTTAAAATGTAAATTAGTTGATAAAAATTGCCGATCGAAATTCGCAAATAATTACATTGCGACGCGTAGCAAACCTAAAACGATTTCCCGCGACCTAATTCACCTTTATTTGCATTATTTTGAATTGCATTATGTTCGCCAGTTCAGTCCATTAAATGGTCATTTGTTTTTCCCCGACGGTAAGTATTAAATGCTTTGACTGCAATATTCAGATTCGCACGCAGTTTATTCATACGATGCGAAATAACGAACAATCGATTTCAAGTACATCAACTTTATTATAACGCACTGCGAGAATCCAACGCAAACAAAAAAACTGCAAAAATAATCAGTTTATTTATATCAATATATTCATTATCAGTTTATTGCAGTAACAGTCATAAGTAGTGGTAAATAAAACTGAAGACAGATTGAGTTAGAAAACATTGTTAAAATTGCAAAAAACCTGTCGGATCAGCTTGAGGATAATCTTGGATTAACATTTTGAAATGAGTATCCATGTAAATACTGTTTCAAGTTAATTCCTTTTTTTCTCTTCAGTGAAATTGATTTGCTAATTGCTCACACTTTCAGAGCAAAAAGCAGCTTTTTTTTTATCGGAAACGTCGCTTTTCATCTCCCGACGTAACCATTTATTATTTTCTGACATTACCGTCCAATATTTTAATAATCACATTTGTCTCGAAACAAGTCAGTCGATACATAGACCGATGCACTTTGAAGATACGTTTATTGATTAGAACGAAGTTCACGTTGAAACTTCGGAAGAGCGATATTTTTTTCCGCCGTTGCTGCGTGTTACATCAACCACCGTTACAATATTTATAAGCGCCAGCAAATATATTATCACAGCTGGAGTGAAATATTGTCATTTTACAGAACCGCGTGACGTGCATCGTGCGACTGACAACTGTCGCGTATCTGCTGATTGTGATTTTCAACTTGCTTCGTTGGAAAGTTAAGGCAAGCTCAATCCGGCGCTAAGAATGCTCCTGCCACTCGCGCTACCTCATAAAAGGATTCCAAGGTGCAGTGAATTCGCGCGTGGTAATTTGAATTTATAGGAGAATTTTTCATTCCCTCAGACACGTTTCACCTTTCCCCGGGACGCGAACGCGAGCTGTCAAAATTATATACTAATTTTGCTGAGTACCACGCAGGTACCTCTACGTTTGTTATCCGCTTTCATATAATTGTGTGCCTTTGTTGTTTAATGTTTCTATGATATATATGTAAAATACATTGTAACAACAAGCTTTTCTTTTACTGTCATTCATTATTCTAATTGAATGCAATGTTAATTTGATAAATTATACTACGGCAAACAAGTGACTGGAAAACTTCATAAAAACTGTTTTTATGGTGGATGAAAGGGGTAACTGGAAAACACAATTCCTTGGAAATGTAGATGGACAGTTTGTGTAAATTTTGCATCGGATTTATTACAAAGAAATAAATTTCATTTTTCAAATCAATCTACTTTGCAGTTTGATTAATTGGAATATAAAATTAGTTGACTAATTTGAAGATAAAATATTTGGACCGATATAATATTGACTTTATGTCAATATAATAAAACAAAAATAAATACATAAATGACAAAAAGATGTATTATGAAAATAAATAATAATAAACAACCAAGGTTCGCGCGCGTATAATCTAGATTTAAATTACATTTTGTAATCTTGAGATCGCAATTGTTTTTTCTTTGACTCGTGATTACAAAGTCAAATCGAGGGAACATTTGTTGACTGAGAAATTGAACGTTTTATACATCCTTTATACATTTCAGCGAATATGATTAGGGAAGTTATGTGATCAAAAGATGTGTTCGATCGAGTGCATTGGTTATGTAGACGGTGTCTACAGTTCTACGTCTCGACACCGCATCCCTTAACTCGCATTCATTAAGGGGAGTCGCTCATCAATCTTATCTTCTCTTACACAGACACGAAAATAGGAAGATTAATGTAGTCGAGTCGTAAAAATCGTGGAAGCCAGCAGTGCGCGAAGTTCCGTAATTTACAATGTCCACGACCGTGGAGGAATTGTCATTTCGGAAGGTAACTCGACGAAGTTGTCCCGACAAATGTATATACAACGGCGATATCGTGCAAATAAAAATTTAATCGCGCGTCGTTTCCGACTTTTTGTTCCGCGGTTACTCGACTGCAATAAATATACAAATAAATTGGACAAGATTTTTCGTTGCTTCGCTTTTGGCCGCATCAATGCACCGAGAGAAATATTATTGAAAGAGTTATTGCGGAGAGACTTTTTTTTCACAGGTCGAATTTCCTAATCGGAAAAGTACAGCGTTGGGCATTTGAATATTTTTTCGAACGAGATCGTTCGTTCAGCCTTTCGTAATTACTTTAGCGTTTAGCAATTTTGCGATTCCGAGTGAATAAATATTTTTGTTGGCAATAACGATTTGCCGATAATGGCGTCGACGTGTAAAGTTGTTTGTCTGCTTTTAAAAGTCATTCAATAAAGCTAAATTTAAAAATATGTATATTTCAATAATTAATTGAAACCTATCATTTAATTTTTATTAAATTAATTTGTCAATACCAAAATAAATGTTCTCGATTCAATAAAACCTGTAATGTTTTAATCAATAACAATTTGTGTTTACAATGGTAAATGAATAATTCAATAAATGGCAATAAAAAAATATTGTTTACAGTGATGTTTACAGTGATCAATAATTAGGTCAAAAAGTAATATAAACAAACAAAAATTAATTAAAATGAATTATTTGTTTCGAACTAAAAAAATGAGTTTGGTTAAATTTTTGCTTTACCTCGTCAAGTATTTTACTTATTTATTTTCCCAATGTTTGTGTTTGCGCAATGATTAGCAATGACATTGTGCAAGCAAAGGAATTCTTCTGTTTACATTCTTAGCACAAATTGCTCCACGCATTATGAGAGCAGTGAATATCTACAGGGGTTTTAAACACAAATTAGATAGATTTTTTGCTACTGTGATATGAACTCGAGTGCGTTATTTTTAAATTAAACATTAATTACACTCGAATATTTTCCGACCCCAAGCAAATAACTTCTTTTTCAAAAAAAATTGCAAAAAATAAATGAAACTCCAGTCGTGGTGCCTGACCGCACGTTTACATTTTCATTAATCCCATACTTTGAAGTTTCCTTTGTGCTGATTCTTACAAAATTGTTCATCCATATGGTGAAGATACAGAAATGACGAATTCACTTTAAATCGACAAGCTCGGCTCGTCGTGATTGCGAAAGGAACAAAACGGAAAGTAATTTTTCTATTACAAAAGAAAACGGTAGCTCGACGAGTTGAATATTAAAGAATATGAATCATAAGGATCGTTAGAGTGGAATCATTGTTTCGAACAAAAGTCTTTCGGTTTTTGTCGTTATTCCGTGTTATTGTTTTAAAAACACTAAAGAACGGCAGACCTCGATTGGTTATTTTTGTTTATAACCTGCACGTTCGTTAACAGTGAGATTGGTGATAAATGTGTTTTTATCGCGGCGCGATATCGAACGTGGAATATATATGGGACACAAAGGTTTGTTGAATTACACGTGATACAGTCATCGGGAGATTCGCGACCTGGTGCATAAAAAGGGACGAAATAGGCAGCTCATAAAAACGTGCAATAAAAGTTTTGCAATCCGCACGCCCTTGCGTTTCCGCGGCCGCGTGTGACGTAGACGGCCAAATATATTACTCCAACTAGTTTATATGACGATAGCGATGGTGATTTTCACGTGTGTACGCGGGATAATCCCACGCTGCGTTTACTGGAACAAAGTATACTTCGAACCGGCGTTTTCGCAGTCGTTTTCGTAATGTTGACGCCTCGCGCGATTTTCAGCAAGGTGTTTTGATTTTCAAACTTTATACACGCAACTACTTTGTATTCATGTATTTGATACCTGGTTTTCGCGTTTTATCAACACATACGACGCTATTCGTAGACAAGTATGCGTAGTTTTCAATTTTCTGTCCTTTGAGGCAACTATCAAAGAAATTGACGTTTAAACTCAAAGCGAAACGAGCACTACAATTGATATTTAAAGTGTCGTAATTAGTTAATTGAATAAAATTAATATCTTTTCTTGCAGGTAATTTTTTTACGTAAACTTATTGTTATACGTGCCTACGTAAATACGTAAACTTATTTATTAACAATTTCATTTCACGAATGCGATTTGCGTGTATTTTGCACGGGAAAATGTTTTTATTAACCAGTAATACCTTTTTGTATTTAAACCCTTTATGTATGTTGTTAAAGAGATAAGCGAGAAATTCGCAACAGTTTTTCTCGCTGACTTTCATTTCGTACCAGTAATATAAAAAAATAAGATAAAAAGAAGAAAAGAATAACAATGGAATAGGTATGAAAAGAAAAAAATTAAACTAATGTTTTACGAGTTAGTTTGTCTTGAATATTACTAGTTTTCAGAGGTTTCGTCGCTCGATTGGTGTATTCTCGTGTAATATTAAAACACGTATGTAAATCAATATTCACGTTTGCGTTCAATAGCGAATCGTTTTCGCAAAGTCATTGTTTTTCACATTCAAAAAAGATTGTAAGTTCCTTAGCCATTGGAAGAATGTTAAAAAGCTTCTTCGACGAATGAAGAGAATTGACGCGAACGTTTCTCAAAGTTGCGTTAAAAATGGGAAAATAATGCATGAGTCAGTGACGACGTGCTAGTTGTTAGTCTTGATTAAAGCAGAAATCCGACGAGTTGTAGTTTCCTAGCGCCGTCGAGGCGCTTCATCATTATTTTCAAAATTAGAATTGATCCGCGACTTCTAATCGAGCCCATCGCCGAGGTGTCAATAACGTGTAATGCACCGACGCTCCGTGTTATAATAAACGTAAATCAATGGATTGCCGTAGCGGAAGGAATCGTAAAGGTATGAAATGTAATTCCGATTCGGCGAGCGTCAAGTTTTCGCATCGTAATAAAATAATTGGTAGCATAAAAGAGCTGTAAAACGAAATGTCTGACGACTGACTTCCATTTTGAAATCTTTCCGCGAGGCATGGCACAATTCCAGGATGAATGTCGGCAAAGTCTTCAGTTTCTCGCAGGTAATAACTTGCGTTAACAATGGTCATTGCAAGCGGCTAACAGCTCGTAAACGGCGAAAGATTTTTTGCAAGATTTTGTTTTATTTCTCGTAGTTCGCACGTGCTCGTGTGTATATGGTCGCGAAACCGTCGGGGACGTCGCGGAAACGGACCTTACCGTCCATTGGCCTGCACGGACATTTTTAACAAATCATCGCATTAACATCCCCGCGCGTCATCCCCTGCGGACCGTTAGCGCGAATCAAAAGTCAATGGATTTTACGGCGCGGCAATTTTTCCCGGCATTATCGCGTAATTTCCAAACGTGATAATGTCACATAATATTAAAATTGCGCGTAATTTTATAGTTTCATAAATTATTCAGCGACAATAAAACTGCGGATTTATTTTACACGCGCCAGAGTTACGCCGAGAGAAATCATTTTTATTTTCCGTTCATTTGCATACTTGCACAGTTTTTAGGTGCAATACGCAGCAGTGTATAACGTTTTATGTCTTAAACGTTCACGGTGAATTTCGATTACCAGAAATGTACAATTTATCGCGGCAATCGTCAAAATTGAAACTACACGAAATAAAATGCTTATGTTGCGAGGGAGGGACGAGTTATCGTGAAATGGTTTATGCCTTGCTTTCTCGTATTTATTTTTTTCTTTATTTGCGTAACATTGTAGCAACGTTTTAGTCGAAATAACAACACTTTTTTAGTTATATTTTGCCGCACGATAGGTAACAAAAGTGTTTTACTATTTTTGTTTTGCATTGGGAAATTACATTTGTTATACTTACGAATTGTTCGTAAGTATTGCGGTATACATTGTCAGATTTGTGATTTATCGTAAAATATTGGATAAGAATCCAAGATCACAAATTTTACAACATACAGCGTGTTCCACTCACAAAAATCTTTACCTTCGTTCAAGAATCACTAAGTTTTGCTATTATTTCTCTTCGATTAAAACCTAATTTTACAAGACATTTGTTCTTGGCTTAATCTCTTAGTATCTTGGATTAAGACAACTTTTCTTGGTTCAAGAAAATTTATTCTTGGCAAAATATCAAGATACATTGTGTCTTGAACTAAGAAAAGTTTTCTTCACTCAATGCATCCTTTCTGTGAGTGTTTTTATCAATATTTTATAACTTTTACGTATTCGATTTTTCGAAGTGTCGAATGTATAATTTTATATACAATATTGATTAAAGTCTCAATTCCGAACAAAAATAAATGATTGAAATCAGTTTTTTATATTTACGATATTTCTGATTTGAGAAGCAACAGTTCAATTTTTTTCGTTTCTTTCCAAAACAAATTAAAATTTAGTATAAATACAAAAAAATACCGATCCTCATAAACGATGCGACTTAAAAACATATTTAAAGAGCAATGCTCCATTGCTTCATTAATTTTTGCCAACAACATAGTCTAATTCTTTACGAACGCTTTACACCGCGCGATAATTGCAATAGTTTGCCAACATCATCTTTCTCCATTTACCATCAGCACGCTCTAAATGCTCCGTACACCTTTATTGTCACATAAAAATCGTATGAATGTTGAAATTTCGCGCATTCGTGTCATTCGTTGGAAATAACTTCGTACGTGCGGAAGCACAGCAGTCGGACGTACAATACCGCGATCGTTATCAGTTTTCTATTTGCAAATAGAGTTAAAACTATTACGAAGGCATAACTGCAGATGGCAGCGCGCGGCAAGATTGCAAACTGGGTTATCTGGTAATTGAAACGAGCACTTGAGGAGTTTGCGGGCGACGTAACAAAAGAATATTATCAGAAAATATGTTTTCGGCGGAACGCGCGTCGGGCCGAACGAGTCGACGCCGCAAGTCATGTTCCGCGATCGCAACTGTCGGTCACATTTTCAATTATAATTAGCTTTGTGGCCAAGTTGGCCGAATTCTCGGCGTGCCGATATTATTGACCTGTCGGCGGAATGTATGGAACGCGGCGTGGAATTCGTTTCGACCGGTCGTTTTCAGTCGGCGCGGTGTTTGGGATGTGAAATTTAAGGCGCGAAACTTTCGCAATTATCGCGCCTTCTTTATCCCGCGAGGGCTTGCACAACGAGCTGCGATTTCGTGGCGCCAAACGAGCGGAACGCAATAAAGATCGGCCGCGGGCGTCTCGATTCCTTACCCCCTCCCCCTTCACTCGTTGGTTTCGTAACAAAGTATCCGCATGCATTTCCGCGTATTTCACGCAGGGCACAAATTGCGTGCAACTGCGGGCGCCGTTCGGCGAACTTTGCTACTAATGCGCGCACGCGTGACGCGCGGCAAATGAATATTCCTGTAAGACGGTGGCGGAAAAAATTGTCCTCTGACAGGGCGGGGCGGCCTCTTATTTTCGGAATAAAAGCGTATTACATTGCACGGTGCCTTCGAAGTCTCTTAATACTCAATTTGCAAACGTAATATGGTAAGCTTCTTCCGCACGTCTTTATACCTCACTTTACCTATTTCGTTGCAAATATTATACATCGAAGATACACTTTTTCAGTCTCAAGAGTTGTTAATTTTTTTCTCATTTGGACGGCAGGGTCGTAAGAGAAATGAAAGGAATATTAAAAATTGTTTCGAAATATACGAGAGGTTTTTGATTATTCTGCTTATTTGATACTGTCTTGTTTCATAATGAAGACAAATATGAATTTCAAAAATTCTTACATTGCCGAAATTGTTACGTATTTTTCCAACCAATATTAGTAATAATGTTGGTATATTGTGTAATGTAAATTTCCGAAAAATCGTATTTTGACGGTAAATATTATCTCATTCATACGAAATTCGTACTTTTATGTTAAATACGATCTAAAAAGTTTTGAAATTTAAATTTCGGTTCAGAATATATAATTATTCGGATATCTTTCAGAAACTAATAAGAATACGTGTAGATGAGACAGTGCGTTTATTTTTAATGTAATAATTTTAACGTGACATTTGTTCGATGACTGTCGTGGAAATTAATAAAAATGAGGGCGAAAAATTTCGCTCGGATCGAGAGGGAAATGAACGCGAAAGCGCACGTAACTTGTTATTTTACGATCGAAGTTATGCTTGATCCGCGGGAGTGAATGGAATTTTTCAAAAGGTTGCGGGAGAAAATGAAATAAAACGGCCAAGAAGAATGGCCTTTACAAGATATAAATACGAAGTTGAAGGAAATTAAAAAAGTTTATGCTAAACTGCCTCATTCGTAGGTTTCCGACTGTTCAACTTTTGATACTTTATCGAAACTCCCGGAATACACGCGATATATTGGCAAAGGATGAAATTGCGCGAGCTCTTTTTACAGTGACGGATCCGCGTTGACGGATCCAATAACTTCCCAAAATCTGCGACTTTTTCCTCTATACACCATCCCACTGACCTTAAAACTAGTTCATGCTTCCCTGCCCTCACACGTCTCCACTAACTCGATTACCCTCAAAATTCAAATACAATCGATAGTCAAATCCATATGATTTTATGTAATTGTCATATTTATCACATCGAAAAATTTTTACTCTTCTAATAATGGACGTAGGCTCATACTA
>JABFOV010000660.1:0-33883 GCA_022817685.1 Aradophagus sp. ZL-2020
AAGCTTTCCACCATCCCCCCCCCCCCCCACAAATTTCTATCTTTTTTGTTTTTACATTGCGAGAAAGCACACATCGACCCATCAAAGTGCTTCGACTTTCCGCCAAAGCTAGGAAGCTGTTTTAACAAGAGCGAAATGTAGCAAAGACGAATCGACCAGAAGTAGAAAGTCGCTTTTGCCATAGTAGAAATGTGAACTATTCTTTACTAGCCCACACGTATCTAGATTGGATTTATAAGTATCGATTCTATACGTAACGACCGGGTTACGGTATACAAGGATTTGCACCTTTCTTGTTGATCGATGCCGCGGATAAAATTAGCGTCTCTGTGCAAAAGGTGAAAAGAAAAGCAAGAACTGAATTTCTGCGATCTGTGCGCGCGGTTACGCAAGCGAGCGTTTCTTCTTCTGCTCTGCTCCACGCACACACGTATACACTCTAAATACACGTGCACACAAAATACACAAAAGTGTATAATTGAATTTTGCGCGTGCAAAGTAAATGCCGATGAATGACGCACTGACTGGAGGGATCATAAAGCAGCTGACGACAAAGTCGCACGAGAATACGCTGATAAGAATCTAAATATGGCCATCCTACAACCATTTACGGGCCATGTAAACCAGAACAATTTCCCATAAAGCCATATTAGGGTCACAGGCGAATATGTTTATAGATATCGGAAACTAAGGAATTTCACCGGCGCCAGATGCTGAATTCTAATTAAATCGCGCGCCGATTCCAACGTGCTCCCCGACACAAACTGTCATTGAATAGCCGACGTCGGAGCTCGTGGTTTAATGGGCCGGCATGTAAATCTCCGAGATTTCATTACCGGCTGCTTTTTGTCTGGCCGGGAGAATAACAAGAATGATAAGGGAAATCGTATCAATAAAGCCGAACACGGGATTGTTCATGTTCAATTAACTAGGCGACCTTATGTAATGTCGAGGCCACGACTGGCTTAATATCTTGCGCTCTGCTCGTACTTGTCCGCGAATCACGTTTTCCTACCAATTGAACGAATTCAGTTCAGCGTTGGACATCCGTAATGCCGAGCTCCGCAGGATATTGTATAACGGCGTTCCGCATAATCTCGAACAACGGCTCGGATCATCTTATTTATCCCTCGTGGCTCGTGAGACGCGATTTAAATGCAGCCGTGCATCGATAATTCGCGTGCTCTGTCAGAAGCGACTTGCTCCAATCGGGAACACACTATTGGGACGGCGAATGTTATCAGGGGCAACACGTGTCTTCATTGTCGCCTCGGCCGGTTCTTACACAACGTCCCTACCGTGATTTCAGAATTCTATTATCAGTCGTTCAATGTTCCCTTCGGGTGACGTCGTACAGTTTAACATCACGGGATTGAAAAACGAGAGATTTATGCGCTTAGAAAAATCAAGTTACTTTTCGAAGATAAACAATTAAGTTCAATTCTTCACGGTTATTCAATGGTAAAATACTCGGTAAAGTAGGATTATGTGTTATCGATACTTAAAGTCATGTAAGTTAAACCGTAAGTCATGTTAAAATTACATAAATTCCAGCGAATAAGTAAAGTGAACGATACAAAAATTATTAGCATTCTTATTGATTGAACTTGTCGTTAATACATCATAACACTTAATGGGGAACTGATCTTGTGTTCCTATTGCAGCGATCTTATTTCAAATAGATAGAAAGGATGGAATCATTAACAAGTATCATAACATTTAAACCGGCGGAGAATAAAAGTTCAAGCCTCCGATAAAAAGCGTTACCCATGCATTGAACGTTCGGTAACATTTTACTACGATTTGAATTGACGTGAGTCATTCAGAAGATAAATACCGAACGCGGGAAATAAATGAAAAAGCAAGCGCCTTTGCCATTGTTTTTATTGACATCGCGGCGGCAATTGGAACAATCCGCCAATTAATATGCCAATGATCATAAGTAAATATTGACCATGATGAATGTTAGCATTTCACTGTAACGCGTTTATCGTGATTACATCTTGCCGTTCATAAATCACAATGTTATCGAGCCACATTGTGCGGCGGCAAAATGAACAGCGGTTTCTCGAAGATTTGATTAAACTCCGGCGAACGTTTAGAAAATCAGCGGCTCGAAAAATTCAACGCCATCGCGACGTTACAAGTGCACTTGATTATCCAACAATATTTAATTCAACTTGTAACCTGGACGCGCGTGCAAAATTAACTTATTTGAACAGCGACATCAATAAACGCCGTGCTTGCGGCGCTCGACGATTTCAAGTTACGCCCTTACGTAATTTTCACGTTCGCATGCAATCCGTTGCAACTTGACCCGCTGGACGAAAGTCACTCCATCAAACGCGGAAACCGTGATCCAAGTTTGTTTTCTGTTTCATTGTTATCCACTATATGGGGACATATTATTTACAGTATTTTTAGGTTACAATAAAATGTCTAGAATTATTGTAACGTTGAAAAATGATTGATAATGGTAAATTATATTGTGAGTGAGTGTACGACGAAAAATGCAATGATTTTCTCACAATAGTGAAAAGTTTTAAAAATTACTATCACTTATTATAATCGATTGATATCGAGCAAAGTATGTAAAATACGACTTTACCATTATAACAGTTTACGTGTTATAATAAGTTATAAATAAAGTTACTATAACTGCATAATAATATTTTACATTCTTCAATCGATATCGCCTGGCTCTAATATGTTACAGTATTTTTTAATACAACTTTCTTCTACATGCACGTTTCCATGTACCGTTCGCCAACAGCGGAACCATACGAACAATTCGAACAGCGCTCGGTGAATGAAAAAAGACCATTAACGTGATTGAATTTCCTCCTCGTTCTCCGGAATTCCCTAGCGCGAATCTTAAAAATCGTAACATCCGTTTGATCATTCATCATAATCAAAGTCAAATGATATTCAAAGCAAGCGATATCGACCTTAATGACTGTTGAGCGGCTGACGTCGAGGTCGCCAGAGGTCCGCGGTCCGCGAAAGGAAGCGTGGCTGGGTTTCCCGAAGCGCCGTCGCCGTCTCGTTAACAACGCGCGAATGCCTTTGTGAGTGTCGGAGCGCTGCTGAGCCATTAGGAGCGCGGCCGATTATTGATTGTCTCGCGAGACTTTGGTCCCGATACGTGGGACGCGAAGCCGCAAGCAGGACGGCCGACTTTTTGTCTGGCTTTTTTGCGTCGAAGTGCGTCTTTGTGAGCGGCGCGCGATGGACGGAGCTGCGTGACATTAAAGCGGCATCACGGAATAAACGCGCCTTTGCCGGGAGTCCCGGCCCTAAATATTCATGGAGCACCTTGCGCTGGCTCACCGAGTCACGACCGGCGATGATTCTCGTCGTACCCGATACCGCTGCGTCGCGTTTCCCCGCGCCACTTCCTAGAGTATACATTTGAATAATCAATATATAATCGACGGGAAAAGGAGGCTACGCTACAATATATATGTATGTATTTTTTTTTTATTTATATTTTTAGTAAAAAATTGACTCTCGGAATTTGTCAGGGTGAACGGTGATGTTTAATAGACGGTAATTCGTTCGTAACCTGGTTAAGTGTTATTAGCATTCGAGTACATTTAGTAGCCGTGTACTAAAAGTCGCATTGTGTTCCTTAAAAGCGCCGCGCGGCGGCGTTATGGAGATTCGGTTATTAAATAATCCGCGATTTGCGTGCAATTTACATTGCCGGCCAATTTGCATTCTTACAAGTGTAATAAATTTTCATTGGAAATTTGGTCACGTTCCGAGTGAAAATTTGAGTCTGCGCAATGGTACCCTATATACACCTCGGCCGGGGCTTCGGAAATTCAATGCAAATTGCCGTCGCTTCTGTTGCGAGCACGAGGACTCGGAATTGTTAACCGAATTTCAACCTTTTGTATTTGACGGTAATTTATGGCGGCATCAAAAACGGCAGTGTTGCGGCAATAGTCTGGGAAAATATTTTTGCAAAAGCGCAATCTTCAAACGAAGTGGCGACGTTGCGACAAAAATGACGTGCAGATAGTTTACAGTGTTATATCTGATTGCATCAAAAAATCATTCCAAACATAATAGTAAATTAAATTCATCACATGGCAAAAATTTCTTGATTAAAAATGCGGTATGCTTTATTGTTTCCCCGCAAACAATTATCTCGAACCAGAACTTGAGTCCAAACTTGAGAAGGAAGACTTTCAAAATGTTAATTTTAGCTTTTGAACAAAGCGAAATAACCAATAATTACCGTTACCACTACTTAAAATGTAAACAACGTCAAAGCACTGCCAAAAAATTGTGAATAAATAATACCGCTTCCTGAAATCACTTCATCTACACCACTTGCAAAATTCTGCAACTTGTGACTGCAAAACGTCCGTCATTCACGTTGCAAATGAAGATATTAATTTTTGCAAACTCTTTCCGCTGGTGTAATTGAGCAATACAATATAGTTACGCATATCTTTACAGCCACGCTCCTCCTCGCGTGAATGTGTCCCTTGACGTCTTATGTAAAGTGTGGAATTCTCTGACAGGCACGTAATAAGAATGATCTAAGGCGATGGTTACACGTGTAGACGCCGCGCACGTAGTTCAGTCGAGCAGATAATCCAGACCAAACAGGTTCACGCGAAATTAACGGATTTCATTATCAAGCTGACCTTTAACACTAATGGGTGCAAGACTCATCAAACATTCCCGGATTCCTGTGGCGAAGTTACGACTCGTTGTGTAAGATCGAAGGTAATGTTGGCAATCGGCGAGTGACCGCGTAACGGCTGAACCGGCAGTTAAATACCAATCGCGCGGAGTAAATAATTGAATGGCGTCTTTGGCGATCGGAACGGCGCGTTCCGTAATTTGACAACGCGGAATTTCTTCATCCTGCGAGCGAAATCACTTTTGCTGCCGAAGCGAAACGGTTTGCACTATAAAAATATATTAAAACAATATTATTAAAAAAACAATGGTCTAGCATTGAAGGCTTGAACAGTCACCTCGACTTGAAACTTCAAATTTGTCTTACACGTATCTGCAACTGAACTCAACTACAGGTACTTTAAATTTCAACGATTTTTCCGCAGTGTAAGGTGTGGGTCGCACGTAAGGAAACAACAATCATTATTTTCTTTTTCCAAAGTTCAATGTTCCAGCCGGGCATTAGCCCATATAGCACGTTTGTTCCCAGGTGTTTCGACACGGCGAGCGAGGCGTAGGAGCGCGGCTCGCTTCCTCTCGTCGAATGACAATGGTTTTGCAATTGAAAAATCAGCTGGAAGAAATGATGATGTTTGTGAAATAATGGCGTGCAATTACGCCGGCGGGACGCCCGCGTGCTCCGCGCGCATCCGATCAGCGATTGTAAAAGATCGGGCGATTAACAAGGCGAGGAGCAGCCGGCCGGCGCGACGTGGGCACCGGTTGCGGCAGAGCTTCGGTACAATTATCGGCCGCGCTTCGCATATTACCGCAACGCTCCGTTATGGCCGAGAAACGCCGCTTTTACGGTCCACCCGAAGCAGTCGCGGCAATAATTCATCGCGCCTCGTGTCGCAACTGGCCGTCATCCCTCGGACAATGCGCGACGGCGCTCAAAATTAACTTCGCCGGCGCGTCGCGAATCGCCGCTGATAAAGATCGAGCGTTGCGTGGGGCCCGGCTTCGGCTGCGTGCGAGCCACGCGTAATTACACGTTGCGTCACCGGCTCGTATATTAATTACGCCGCTCCATATATTAATTACTAGCCCTATAATTTCGCGACTCGAGCCGAATCCGGGACACCGATTAATCGTTCGATTCTTCGGCAACGCCTCGGTCTCTTTGGAACGAAACTGTAATTGATTCGCGCGCCTTCTTCGTCTTCCCTCCGCTTTTCACACGCCCTTCATTCGCAATCAATTTCATGCGATTAAACGTCGAGAACTTCATCGCGCCTTATCTTCCGATCCACCGTTTTCGGAGAGAAATTTTTCACGGATGCAATCGTTCGCGATACTGCGAGGAAACTATGTCGGGGAGGGAGGAAAAAATGTGTAATATAATTATGGTTCGATGAACCGGCGTCTTTTTCACCGCGTTGCTTCACTTCGCTCGGGCAGAAATAACGCTTAAGATATTTGAAGCGAAAGAACCGGGGTTATGTAATATACAAATGCGTTGTATGATGAAAAGTTGTTAGGTTCTCGAGTTGCACCTGCTGCGCGATAGATGTCTGACGTGCCACGCGGTATCACTCGGATTGCAGGAGCGAGGACGAGTCGTGATGTACGGCGTGCGCTAACGACAGCGAACCTTTTGCTTTCTAATTATGCTCAAGGTTATTGGCTGAATCGACCGGCTCGAGTGCACTTTGAGGTTAGGACCGGAAAGTCGCCGACGCGCTTATCGAGATCGTCGCTCGGGACCGTCCTTCGTTAGTTTCAATAATCCGACACGATGACAAAGTAGCTGCAACGTTTCGTCCCACTAACGAAGATATCTTAAAATTTTGCTCCAGCTGATTAATTAACGAGGCGAGTCATTTCTGAATTGAAAGTGCATGCGCTTTTAAGTGCAACTCGTTTATTTAAACTGACAGTGGTTTATTTTCGTCGAGAATTTCTAAATATAGACGAGTGTATTCTTACATTTAGCGAGAAATGTATTCTTTTTTACACAACCGTTTCTACAACCTGTTGGTCATTGGTCAATGTTAATCGGCTTTCGATTCAAGTACGAAAAAGAATACAAATATCGATACGAACGCGAGAGCTGCATAGGACGAAAGTGATAAAAGATTAAATATGATAGCCGTGTGGACAAGAAATGAAATGAAAACATCGCCGAGTCATCCTCCGGAGTTTTTTTTTCTTTTTCGTCTTCCTCTTCGTTTTTTCCTGCGCTGTGACTCGGCAAAAAAACGCAACGTGACCCAGATCATGAAGTGAGATCGGCGTTGCCGATAACGGCTATCTAAATGCAAATTTTTTTTCATTCACAATTTTCGGAATGACAATTTACCGATACGCCGCATTTTATGGTCCTTATGCAGTTTTGACCCGAAGCCCCACATACGGTATCGTTGCGAAATCTCACGAGTAAACGAGGCGATTTAAATGTATCGGGGATCGCCTTCATCGAACGAAATCACGACGCCGCTTAGCCGCGAAATAAAATAGCCTGAAATCCACAATGCATTTACATGTTTCTGAAAAGATCGATTTCATAAATTTTGCAATCAAATAGAAAGTGCTTAAGCATCTTTTCGGCTTCTTCGGAACAATTTATGTGTAATATCCGTCGCGGCGAGCGCTAGGATTCGCAAAATAGAACGAGGACAACGGAAACCCGATAATGTCCTCTCGCGTGAGCATTGTGATTGCGAAGCGAATCTGCCAATTCGAGTTTAGGTGTTATAACGCTCGCCGCCGTCGAGATCTAACAGATAAACGTTTTAATTCTCCTTTAACATTGAAGCTCGTCATTATTCTCGCGCTGATTCAGCGTTGATAAAACAAATAATTAAGTGCAAAGAATTTATTGTGAATTAACCACAATCACCAATTGTTACAGATATACCTGCATTCTAACGGTGTGAGAATAGTAACAATAACGCTGACAACGTCACTCACGGTGACGAGAAAAGAGACGAATGTCGTAATTTTTCCAACTTTGTCTTCGTTTGTGTTTTTTTCTCCTTCTTTTCCTTCATATTTCTTGCATACGGCAAAAGTTGCGTCGATGAAATCCAGATAAGAAATTGCGATGAAAATCTGACCTCACTTTGTTAAGTAGATTGTACAAGCGAGACTACATGAGAAAACATTAAAATTCAAATAAAAAGTTAAAGTCAAGGTTTTCGTTTTATTAATGTTGCAAAGTACTGCTTCGTTAGAAGGTTTTCCTGGTATAATAGACATTGTTGATGGTGTGAGATCTATATATTATCAGGACAGTAATAATATATCATTCTTATATCGACAGTATTAAGAATTTATAAAAAGGTGAAGAAAAGAACTAGTAACTGCAGAATTGATTGTTCATTGTCAAGTATACAAACTCGCGACATTCAATAATTTTGAATGTAAATTTGAAATTACCGGAAGTCAATTTTACATTGTTAAAAATAAAAGAGAAAAGATTAAGGCTTGTGGCTAAGCTGCGATTAATTTTAAGATTTCTCTTACTTTAAACTACGAAATGGTAGTATATTGCCTTCACAAACATATTAAAAATTCATCAAACCGAAATACCTCCACCGATCCACCGATCGACTCAGCAAAAGAACTGGAGTTGGCGAGCTGTGCACTCAAATAAGAAGTCCAACAAAGAAATGGAAATTTCGGATGGGGAAACAAACAAACGAACATTAACGGTGCTCTTGTTTCATCAAGCGTGTACACTCATGACGTAATGTTGACAAGTATGTATTTCGCATTAGAGCCGTTCATCTACTCGTTGCCGCGAGATCGTTCGTTGTTTGGCGAGCTCGTGACTGGCTCGAGGCAGGAATGCATTGTCCTGGGACACGCGTCTCATTTGAATTCCGCTGGAGTATCGTTCACCTCCATCGAAGGACCCGGGCATGTAGCGTAATGCCCCGTAACTTTTACCTGCTACGCCGTATGGGACATTAATGACGCGGCGACTGTCGAGATCGTGGAAAAGCGAGTACCTTTTATTTCCAGCGAGCCAGCTCAAGCCGAGTACGATTTATACAGGACAGGGGGCCTTAATCGTCGCTAAAGGTGAAGCTGTGAAAAATTGATTTTATCGCCGCACCGAATCGGGACGGGAAATACTTCTTCCACGGCCATTTTTCTCCGGCTTTTCTTCGCCAACTCGTTACACATACAGCTCGCCACTTCTTAATGAGATCGCCTCTTGACCGCCCGACCCGTTAATAAACTAAATGACCGCCGCGTATTTTCCCGCCATCCCCCACCCCCCGTGAAATATTCATTCGATAGAAAGTGTATTACACAGTTGATAGTCGCACTGGAATAACGATCATTGGCCGGCGAAAAAAAAGGCCGCACTGAAAAATCCGACTGTCCGGTATCATATTTCGTTGCCTCGCTTTCTAATGAAGAAATGAAAAGCGTTTATTGAATGAATGTTATTTGTTATTTTATGTAATTGATGATAGTATAAAGTGCAACTTATCAAGTGACGCAACAGTGTCACGTCGCGCCGTGACATAATAGGACGCGAAACGCGGCGCGCGAAGAAAATGAAGATGCAAATTTAAAATGTCCCGCCATTATCCTACATTTCTTTAAATACTGTCATATACTTATTACGCCGCTCGAATGACATTTTAATGCGAGATTTCCTTAGGCGAATCGACGACATTAATAACAATTAATCAATCCGGCTCGTTACAACATTGGTAACGAAACAGCCGTAAAAAGTCTCACAACCGTTTCGCCGCTCAATGAGAAGGACGGAAGAAACAGGGGGGAAAAATATAACATTGCGCAGAATTTTATACTGCGTTCCAAATGATCGAAGAAATCCAGCCGGTAATGAGTCATGCCGTACGCGCGGTTTGATTTTCATTGTGCGCCAACATAAATTAACCCGCGCCACAATTAAACGGCTTTCGAGATATGCAACAATCGGCGCTGGAAATCTGATCGTATCGGCGTTTCAAGTTCACTTCCATTGATTCATTAACGGCCGATGATGAAACCAAGCTGAATCATTGTAACGAAACGAGCGCGAAGAGCCGGGATCCTGTTTTGCGCGTGCGCGGTGAAGTAAATGAAAAGCGCGCGATGGCTTTGTGTCCGAATCGAAACGCGATCGCGAGCGCCAATGAGGGGACGGCGCGTTGCTCCCACGTGCTTCGGGCGCCTCCGCGTCGCCAAGGACACCCGCGACGAGCGTCGCAGGTCGCCCGGCGATCCAGTCGATGATTCTCACGCGTTATTTTTATTATTAACTATGATGTTCGGCCGTGTGTGAAACAGGAAAAGTTGATCGTCCAAGGCCGCGTAATACAAATTCGTCGCATTACCGAGAATCTGTTTTGCGATCCCAGCCGATCAACTGGGCTACGCGGCTCGCGCGTTAAAATTGACAGTTATGTTTCCTGATTGTGTCATAAATGAATACCGCCGTGATAACAAAGGCGCATTTGAATAAATCTGCATGCCCGACGTTCACTGCGATTTTATTCCGTGCGTCGTTAAACCTCACGCCGTTAATTGCTTTGCGATCGTAAATTCGAAGCGACGTCGGGCTTTCGTCGGATAAAAATCGAACGGCGATTTAGAAAGCGGCTGAAAAATGCCGCTTTTTATACATGCCGGCGGTCGCTTATCGCCGAAGACGGTTGAAAGGATATTACGGTGGCAAAATCGTTACGCCGATGAATGGCCGGTGCAATAAAAATAGATTAAACGCGGGCTGAAATGTGGAACAATTGGCGAGCGACGGCCACGGGATCGGATTGAAAAATCACCGCGAGTTATAAATCTCGGAATAATTTCACTCACTGGTGTCAGGACGTGTATAAAACGGAATGTAATTTATTATTGTTGAAAGATGATGCTGATTGTTAAGGGAAAGTCGGGAGAGATAATGCGATGCTAAAGTTTTGTCATGCGTCGTAACTATATAGGTATTTGTCTCTCGAAGATTTATTAACACAACCTCGGTGCATCATACCGAGGATGTTGTTTATTATAATAATGTAATATAAATGTTATATTTAAAGATGATGCAAAAATTCATACAATTAATTATCAAGATAGCCGACAATAAATGTTTACGCTCGAAACTCCCGTTTAATGGACTTGATTGAGTAAATGCACTTTACTGCGAAGGTTTTTTCAATTTTATGAAAATTTACACTTTTCACCGACCAAGAATCGCGATAACGCAACGCCAAGGTAAGATACGCTATTCATTAAAATTCCAATAAAAAATAACGAACGATTCCTTTATCGAAATTTAAGACACCATTATCAATATCGACCTTATATCCTAGTTATGTGATTTTAATACTCGCGATAAAATGATTAATTATTTTTACAGACCCTTGAATTATCATCGAACATCACTTCAAAGTATTTTTTTAATATCAATCAAAATATTCCTCGCTTAAGGTTACACTTTTTCTTTCAATGCATATCCGTTTCGAATGAATACCAATAAAGATGGCAAATAAATTCTTACATCTTAGCGGATGTACGATTATATCTATAAAAAATTTATTAACGTGAAATAAAATATTCTTAAAGCAATAAATAATTTTTCAAATTACCACATTTTTTCATTCGAATCAACTTCTTCCAACACAAAACAGAAACAATTTAAATAAAAATGAATCCACTCACCTGAAACATAGCCATCTCAAAACAATGCAGTCTTTTCCTAATCCATTCAAATTGACGCAGATCCTCTTTAAACAGTCGAATCCAACGAGCTCCTCAAGCCTTTCTTATTGCCGCGCGATTATTCAAGTAGATCATGATCGATGCCGTAATCAGCGTATTTTTTTGCGGCGAGCGCAAATCGAGGCTCGTCGCGACGTGGAGAAACGAGCGCTTAAAAGTACGGCCGCGATGACGGATCGGCACCGCGAGCGTCAACCGGCGAGCGTGGAATGCGTTTTGCCGAAAAATCGAAATATTATGAATTTTTGACCGCAAGCCGGGACGCGGACATGGGAAAGCAGCATTGACAGACTGCTTGTCATTAGCGGGAGATAAGCCGCGGAGGGGGCGCGACGCCGCGGAGCGGACGGACAATTATGCGGGGTCGCGCGAAGACGGAACATTAATTTATGGTTGAAATAAGGTGGCCGGCGTGTGCACGCGTGTCGGCGAGTCCGTTGATGCGGACGAGCGTGGGCGCCGCGAGTGGCTCGCTTAAAACATTTCTCTGGTTCTGCGCGTCTACCTCCTAGGCCCGCAGCCCCGCGACGCCCCGCACCCGTTCGCTCGGTCTTGATCGTTTCTTCCACCCCGGTGCCCGTGCATGTTCGTTATTTGTACCCACGTGTATAAGAGGAATAAGAGGATTCACCTCGCTTCTCAGATGCTCGGCGATTAATAACCGAGGTGTTTCGAATAAATTAAAGCATTTACTTATGCGCTCTACGCATAGCCAACGCTATGATTCGCAGATACAGCCGCGGCCTTTTTGCGCGTCCGTATAATATTGGAGGTGGAGCGTTGTCGAGGAATCGTGCTATTAATTCATTTAACGTGCCCGCGGCCGTCCTCGGCATGCGCGCTGGAAATTATTTCATTCATTTTACGAGATTAAGAGACCGCGCGACCTTTGAACCGGCCGCGCGCACGTCGCGTATTTCACCGACAATTATATTCCGCCGAGCGACGATCGCGTCACTCGTGCTTTCGATGCTCGCCAAGCCGGCGCGCCATTGACGCCACTGCGTTTCCGCTTTTATAGCATTCAGTACGCGTATCATAAGTAAAGGTTTAATCGTCGCTCAAGTTTCGTTGAAGTTGCTTTGTTTCACGGAAAGGCATTCTGACTTACGTGCTTTTAGGCATGGAGAAGAATCCTTTCGAGTGAACGGTGCCGAGATATCGTGTGCTTGGTGGCCGGAACGTTTTAGGCTGAAAATAAAAGAATAATGTTTTTCAGATAATTTGTTTATTACTGTTTGGAGTATTTATTTTTGTTACAAAAAAGAAATAGATAGAATGTTAATTCTTTAACTGTGGAGTTAATTTTGATTTCCTTGTTTATCAACGGAAATGGTATTCTCTTATCTTCGTTTAAGGATTCCCTTATTTATTTAAGGATGAGTGGTTCAATAAAAAGTAAAAATCATTTAAAAACAAACTCAGTTGTTTCGGAAAAATGTAGTATAATAATTGGATGTGTTCAGGGAAAACACGCTAGTGAAGAAAAATGTTTATTTCCTAATGTAATATTGATATTGTATACTGAAAAAGGACTTTTTTAGATCAAGTATATTTTATTGTACATTTAATTGTACGTTTAATTGTATAAGCAGCACTACTCATACAAATATTTCAGAACATGGCATACTTTATTCAAATAAAACATGATTGGTGAAAACGTTTCACATCGATTAGTGTTAAATATACTTGATTTAAGAATGAATTTGATATATATAGTCTTAAAAGTTGTTTCAATTTAACAATATTTTAATTTTCAATGAAATTCAATGTAATTTCCCATCTTTTTTGCAATGTATGTCAGCGTTCCTTACGAGTGAAATATAAATTTTGCTTGCAGTTATAGCTCAATAAAACGAAAATTTCGTTGCATAGCCCTATTTTACGACAGGGAACATTTCGAAATGGAGTACAGAGCGACACATATGTAGCAACTGAGTGTCTGCGTGCAAACCGTGCCGATAAAATCGAATTCCGTGTCTACTAGCTGTACGTGACTGACAGGGAAACCTCGTCACCGCGGGATGTGAGCCAGATAAAAGAAGCGCAACATAACAAGGTGTCTATCCACCGGCTTGCCGTTTATAATGCTTGTATACATAACATAATCCACGCGCAGATAACGAAAGCATACGTTCGCCGGTGCATAACACGCTCTCCCGATGACACGTAATACCGAACATTTTTCACGCAACGCTTGCCCGTGTTTTGCTCCGCGACGTCGTTAGGCCGACCAATCGGCTTCCGCCATCTCACCTTAAATAGATAAACGCCACATTTTCTCGAACACTCAAGGGACTATAACTTTAAACCGGATGAAAGTTATTGGTTGGGAATAACGATGATTCAGGCTACCGATAAATTCTGATTGCGTTTGAGAAATTGTTGATTAAAAAAATAATACCGCCGTGTTATTTACGGCTAATGAAAATTCAGCACCGAACGGTGGCGAGACCGTTTCAAGTCAATTTGCTGTAATGAATTCTGAAATAAATAAATATATCTAAATCGAGTTGCACTTTCAATCTAGATGTGTCATTATCGTAGCAACAGCGCGACTTGCAATGCATCAAATCGAAAGCGAAATGAAGTGGGTTCAAGAGCGAAGGCCTCTGTACCTCGAGAAATCGAAAAGAGACAGGTGAAAAGACGAGAGGGAGACGAAAAAGTCGATTCGGTGCGGAGTGAGAAAGACAATAGGTCGAATGTAAATGTGGGAACGTGATTCCCATTCCAATTCCTCTTTACTGTCCAGCGTAAAATAAGTATCGCGAATATAGGTGCAATCGCTGTAACTGCAACCGCCGTTCGCTGTCTTTAATATCCAACGCTATTGGATTAACAGTTATTTATACGTTGAACCAATAACACCCTTATCAATTCTGATCTTGATACTTTGACAACCGTATGAGTGTTTGAATTTGAATCAACATTGTTGGAAAGGGTACGCTTGGTTGAGATCGTTACATTGAATGACCACGAATTACGACATTGAATGTTGGCAACATTTTCCAATTTCTGCGATTCAAGCGAAATGATCTCAGTTTTGTATATAATATTGAAAATTTTAATATACAATTTCATAAAGTCGCGTCAAATTATTATCGTTTTATGTATTTTATGATTCCATAAGATATAAATTTTTAATTGAAAACAACTTACCGAATTGAAATAAGAATAATAAAAATATTTACATACTAATCATTCGATTTCGAGCCGTTTAATATGTTTACTCCTTTAATCTTATAATTTTTTGTAGCTTCGTAACTCGTTGTTTACGCCAGGTGGCAAACTTCGAATGTTTTGAATTGAAATTTGTCTCGTGTTCGCAGATACTTTTTAGCTCGCTATTAATGGTCTAACTCCAAGTTCGAAATACCTTGTCGATGCTACATATTCATTTATTTATGTGATTCGCATTTCATGGTTGAACAAATGGTGGCTCTGATTGCGATATATTAATTCGACGATTTAATGCGAGCAACACGAACTGCGTAATCGCTGGCCCTGGCGCGCTGAGAAGAGCTCGTCACGTTTGTCTTGTGATGGAAATTCTCGACGTGTTGGGCATCGGTAATCGTACTCTGATATTCTTGTAATTCAATAATTTGTTTATTCGCGTGTCCTTGGAGGCGCTACACATTCCGAAAGCAAATTTAAAACAAGGTGTGACGAATGTCAACCTCAGCGATGGTCAGTGATTGAACTAGGACTTGAATTTTTGAAGTCATGACACTCAAATAAATTTCGTTTCTATAAAACAGAAAATTATAGAACGTGAATAATGTATCTCTAAGCAAATAAATACAGTCGTTAATACCAGCACATCTATTTATCGAAAGTGTAAAATCGAAATCGTTTTTTCCTGATTTGTTAGATAACCCGAGAAATGTGTTTACTAATTGAACGTGGAATAAAGTACAAATTTTCAACAGCAGGAGCGAACCTAATAAGAGAAAGCAGAGACGAAGCGGAGATAGAGAATTTATCGCGTAAGCGCGGATGCTGATTTAGAGCGTGAATTCCGTTGATCGAGGGTTGCAACTGGCACGTTATAAACACCGCCAGAGGACATCGGACTTCGAACGAGCGACTGCAAGTACAAATGAAAGAAAAAACAATATAAAAAAGGAGAAAAAGAAACAAGGAAGGAAAATAACAACGTCCGTGAATATACTTTGACCTTTAATAGGGTTTAGCACTTGTTAATCGATTTGTAAAAAGTTCTTATCGCAAATTCAACAAAAGTATGACTCTCTTGAATGAATATTGAGCACTATTTTTGTCGATGATAAAAGTGAGAATTCATCGGATGATACATACCGCGATCTTCTTTTATTGCACAAAGATGTTTCTTTTACAGGTCATGCGAGTCCTGTCACTTTGATTAATTGCATATCACGAAGAAAAGAAATTGCGCAAATGAGATACAAAAATGACGAAGCTGGAGGAAATTTAAAATAATCGCGCTCACGGTTTGGACTGGTCTAGCTGATAATGCGTGTCTAATAAGCGTGCTCGTCGAAGAGCGTTACGAGCCGTCCGCGGGACTTTTGTCTGAAGGAACGCCGTCAAGGTCACATCAACGGCATCATGGTCCCATTAATCATGGCTCTGCACGAGCGATAATTTCACAATTAAATGCGACAATGAGGCCGGCTAACGCGGCAGCCTTTTTTTTCTGTCTCCCACTAACTACGTATGAAAATAATTACGATTCTGAGACCGGAATCTTAAGTGATTCTCGAGTTCTTCCTGCCATCGCGCTCGACTGAATTCAGGCTTCGACTATCTGCAATCGAATAATTTCCTTAATGAAAAATATGGGTTTAAAAACATGATGTGGCAATTTTTTCAACGTTTCGACATTAAAGAAGTCAAGTTGTAAAGTGGAGAAGATAGGAGGGATTTATCTACGTTTTCGAAACTAGATGACTCGAAGAGAAAGATTGAATTCCGAGAATGTACGGAAATCGAAAGAAAAGAAGGGAGCCGAGCGTAACATCGTTCTCCATTGCGGATTATTCACGGCGTCCTATTCTTCGTGTTGTTTTCCAACTCGGTCAAATGGAGCGTCGTCCTTCGATCGAGGATCGCCGCGATAGGATCGAAATCTCAGGGTCGCGTTAGGACTCTCCCACACGGCACGGCAAACGCGCGAGATATATCTAAGCCGTCCGTCCATCCATCCATCTACCTGTTGCCGCTTTGCCAAGCAGTCCACCTGTCATTAGTACCGCGGTATCACCTCTCGATCCATAAATACATGATAGCCTAGATAAACCGAGCGAATAATGAATTCTCGTTCGGGGAACGAAAGATAACAGAAAGGAAGAAATCGGTTACGAAACCGCGGTTGGTGAAGGCAGGCGGTAGTCGCCTTCGCGCCTGACAATAGTAGATATAAAAATGCACCTCTTTCATTCAGACGTGGAACAACTTCATTGGCACTCTAACCTTTCGATAGGCAAGATCACATCAATGGATTGTAAGTCAAGCACGTGAAAACAAAGCGAGAAAACTCTCCAAATGTCACAAGGTACGCGAACGGCGGAATTATTCAATCGAACGTATGTTGATAAAAGAAGCCTCGGCTTGGCTTTGGAACTTGGAAAATGTAACACTCGCGAGAATCGTCCCAGCGAGAAAGATTCCCGCGCAGAAAAAAACGTGTGGCTCAACGTGTGGATAGGGGCATCCACACGTCGAGCTACACGGTTTTTTCTGCGCAGGTTGGTGGGATTTTGCAATTGTAAGCCTATATGGTATTGACAGATTCTGTGATACCGCAAATGAAGATGTGCGAGGCCATTTTAATTTGAGCTTCAGTTTTACTATATATAAAGCTCTGGTGGCGATGGATTCAACTTTGACGTATATCATGGATTATATAATTAATTATTTGACGATATCATTGAATAATTCGAAATTTACATAAAGATCCTTTGGCGATCAGATTATTCTCAAGATCCGACAGAATACTGACTGGTTAAAAATAGAATATTTGATACAGCTAATGGGATTTTTTTTTAATAATCATTGAAATGTCATCAATGATGTTGATTTTTCGTTGTTCTTATCTTTAAGAGAGTCCTCAATTTTAATGAGTATAACAACCTGTTTCACTAAAAGAGAAACGATAGCTTTGAGATTGAAAAAAAGTGTACAACATTATATTATAATCACTGTTCAAACCTCCACGCTCTATATTGTCCCCAATTTTTTACATCAACGGCAAATTAAGTGTTTATTGCTGTTCCCATCGGGACATCTAATTACGAAAACAAAACAACACCGACGAAATACTCGGCGCGACGTGTCCATTAAACGACGACTTCAATTTCATTTTCGAATCGATTTATTTACAAGGCAATTGAGTCGCGGCACTGGGAATGAATTTCCTTTCCCGAACCCCGCACCATTTCTGTTTCGACAGAAACCCATTCAATAAGCTTCTTTACAGGTATATCAACGAACATTTTATCGTCTCCTAAAATCATCATCTCGAGATTTTCGTATCGTTAATTTCGTGTTTGTCGTTTCACAAATGCATGTTAATAATTAAGATGATAATAATAATTATGAAATTACTGCCATTAGCACATATCAATTAACGATCCCCCCGCCGTGCGTTCGCTTTCGATCTCGCATTCTCGACATATCCGCGTCGGATTATTCGCACGCTTCGTCACTCCGTGCTTTTCTCGGTACAGGCACATACACGGAGTCAATTTATATCATCACCGATCCCGGCTTTCCGGATTCCTGTACCGACGATCGCCCGATAAATCGGCAGCTAACACCTGTACCGTTGCTCGCAAGCGCATTCGCGATGATTATTATTTGCCCGCGCCTCGCTCGCGTCTTTTGACCCGCTTGCCAGCTTTCAGGATAAGGGGCTCGACTTTACGGCCGTCCGCGTTTCATTCCGCTAATAGGCCCCGCGGCGAAATTGCCGTCATATTTTTAACACGCGTCAATACCTCCGACGATAATTGGAGACCCGATATGCAAATAACTCGAGGCAAAGAGACAATTCTATCGCGTTGGCGCCGAAACCCATTTGCTCGAGCTCGTTACAGTATCCGGCTCATAGGACCATTTTCGGGACACGCAAGGCTTATTCCAGTTACGCAAACCATCGCGGATTCCCAGGATTGCGGCAGCGCGGTGCCTCGCAAATCAGAAACGCGTCGTTAACCGCGACGGCTATTGCAATTGTTGCATCGTCGGCCGACAATCATAATCCTCGGGCGCGATTGCGATCGGAAATCACGTTCGCGCATCCTCCTATTTCGCGCCGTCCGCCGCGCCACTTCCCAGACAATCGCCTCCTCGGCAAATTATCAGCAACGAGGTTAAGGCGTTTGTCTTGCAAAAATTTGCTAGTACTTTGTGCATAAACTATACGAGAGTTACTCATCTCGATGTGAATGAAACTTTTTGAAATCATTGCTCATCGCAATGGACAAAAGCTTGGTGAAACAGTTTCGATCTCGGACTTTCTAATGGCCGCTCGGCGTTTTCCGTGCGAACGGTTCGCACGCAGGCTCCGGATGGCCGAGCGTCGTCGGTTTGACGAAACGCGCTTGAAAACAAATAAGACGCGATCGCGGATAATCGGGCTTAATTACCTGGGAATGCGCGCAACGAAAGGATCGGCGCACGTAAGCCAGCCGGCCGCGTGTACGTACAACGAATGTACACGGAGAGACGGGTGACGCGGCGCATTCGATTGAACAGTGCGCGTTTGTTACGTCATGAGTCAGATATCCGCCGAGCTCTGGCGTGCTGGGTCAGAGGTCGGCTGCATTCGCTCCTACTCCTTCGCCGCGCATCCAACCGAGTCCTTGATATTAGAATGGTCCACGGAACGTGTGCATCCAGAGACCGTTATGCATGTGTGCGCGCGCTGTTCCGCCACATTGTGCGTGCGCGGATACCCATTTGCCGGAGCGTCGGCCTTCGGGCGCAGACGATAATTTATTCGCGCGAAATTTCGGCCTTTCGCGAAACTCGCGTTTCTTTCCACGGAGCCCGTTTCCGTCGCGAAACGAGCTCGCAAGCAAACGAGAATAGGCACGGACTTGTTGCCCAGCTGAGTGATTTATAAAAGAAGGCTCGGCGTGGCCGTGCAAAGTAAAGAGCGTAATTAGTGAATCGCGGCATTCGGTGAATTGATTTCAGTTAAATGTAGCGTGAAGCTGTTAAAGTGGTATAAAGTTGATGTTGTTGAAGTAACGGTTTCTGTGGATTCAATTTCAAAAATGCAATTCACTTTTTTTGCGTTCTTATTAATTTTGTTATTTATGCTTAAAAAATTGTATCTAGAATTTTGTAAAATTAAAATGTTTTGATATTAAGAATCTAAGTAGATCTAATTAATGTATTCAAATATTGATGAAACGATTTTAATAAATATTTTTAGAATATATTCATTGAAAGTAGATACCCTGTAACCATGATGTTAATCCATTTATTCAGCATCGTATGCTCGAGGAGAGACCTGCAATTAATTATTTTCCAACCTGAAATTAAGAAAAACCGGATCGCTATACGTAATTCGTGTCAGCCGAATCTTGAACTCGGTAAAAAATGAGTGAATCCATCATCGCCCGAACTCGGGAGCGTGCGAAATGCGGTTTGCATTGCAGCGAAATTACCGGATCCGAGGAACACCCGGTCATTAGGCTTACCCGTTCGAGCATTAACTTAATTTTAACGAAACTGTTACACTTATGATTATTATTGATACATCGTTCTCAGCGCGGACGAAAATAACTGGCGTTTAACGGCCACGGGATTTCCAACAATAGCCGAGCTCTCGTTTTAAATGCCCCGGTCATGACACCGAAGCCGAAGGAATTCTTTTTCGGGGCACATCAAATTACACTTCATTGACCTAACATAATCGTTTATTGGCTGCTCCAAAAAGGCCGCATTACCGCGAAGAAAATTAGCAAGCTTTTCCCGGTACCGGGGGATACTGTTTCCCACGCTTTTCTGAATCTTTTTGTGATTAGAGTTCGGCACATGAGCTCGTGACGTTGCTTTTATTCAATTACAGCAGCACCAATGAGCGTGTGTACGTCGAAATGGTACGATCGGTTCGCGCTTACGGCAATATTACCGCGCGAGTAATCATGTAATGAGAAAATCTTAATCGCACGTGACATAGTACGGACAAGCGCATGGTATTCCTGCGCCTGGAAACGTGCCATTCACGACTAATCTTTTCAATATTGTCCCGGCCGCGGGATTAACTGTAACAGTTTTATCCCGCGGATGCACGCTGCCCTGTTTATTAGCCCGTTCGATTCGACCGGTCTCGACGTTGCTTTGGCGCGAAACGAATTTCTCGAACGGCCTCGGCTCGGATTTCGCGGCGCAATTTCACAAGGAGAGTAATTCAATTAGATTGCCGCAGTCGTTTGCATATCCCTTTAACTCGGAGCCGAAAACGAGGCGATGCAACGACCCCGAGTAATTGGCCGGGATGAATACTGAATACCCGGCGGTTCGATGACAATGTGATGCGTCAGTGGAAGAGGAGGAGGGGGGACGCGCGGTAACGCGCGCGTTTTAATCTCCGGATGCGTGCAAATTTAATGGCGCGTCGTTAAATCGCGCGAAAGGATTTTCCACGTGGGAAAGACCGGCAACAACGGCTGGGCGAGCGCCAATGAAAGGGGCCGTGCATCGCGTTCAGGAACACAGCGCCGCGAACCCTTTCTTGACCGTTACGTTGAACTCGCGACGAAATTTCGCATCTCATTGGCATTTGCGAATCGTACGCTCTTATCCGCGATTTATCTTAAACGTTTATCGTTCCGGGCGAAGTTGGCGACTTTTCTCATCGGTTTTGCGTGTATACACGCCATACGTATCGGCCGAGCCTGAGAACGTTCGAGCGCACTTCCACGAGATTGAGAGCACCCAATGTCGATCGCAGCCGCTGATACGATATTATCGTCGCTGCGCCGGCTACTGTTCTGCCACGAGATGCGGACTCGAGGTAGGTGCAATCTTCTATATGTTAATGGAATGCATTGCACCCAATCCAATAGCGGAGGTCTAGAAAAATGTGTTACCTTATTGGACGCGCAACGACCGGAAAGCGTCGCGTCATATTCGGCAAGAACAGAGGTCTCGGCAAAGAGCGGCAGATATACCCGTCTTTGTTCGCAAGCTGAGTGCGATTATTCTGACGGCTAAAGTACCCGAGCAGTATATTACTGGGGCATTTGTCTTGTTAGAAAAATGTAGTCGTTATCCAGATGAGGAAGAATAATGAATTATAAATTACGACTGCTTTAATTAATATGCAAAACACGATCAAGGTAAAATATTCGGGAAGATATGTTATATAAGTTCGCTAATTAAGATTGAAAGCGAAAAAAATTTTTTTTAACTTTTAATAGATTGGACGTTTGCCTTATATGTATATTCAATGAATTAAAGTTTTGTTTCAACTTTGAATACGCTCATAAACTTAGACTGGTATCGTTTTTCTCCAGTTCTCTGCGTCGTTTTAATCTTATTATATGCAAGGTGTTGAAGCGCTTCTTTTATACTATGTCTATGGTCTCCTTATTTGACTTTGATGATCCACAAGATATGTTATCTAGTCTCGCATCGTCGCCAACTTCACGCTCTCAAAGTAATGTCAAGTAGGACGAGATGACTCACGTTACTTTAATCTAATTAAATTTAATTAAAGCTCAGTTAGAGTTGCATTAAAGAAATGCTATTATACAAATTAATTATCCTATCAAAAGCTAATAAAGCGTTTAATAGAATGATAAAAAAATGTTTTAAACTCATTTTGAACTGGGGCCCCGTAAGTTATTAACAGGATCGTTTAATTAAATATGAATCAGATACAAAAGTATCGGACTATTGGTCGTTTATTATCTACCTTCAGTTTAAAGTTAACTTTCGTTATAAATAGGTTTAGATTATGTAGTTTACTGTTTTATAAATGAAACCACTTGTTCTGTATTTAAAAAAAAGTATAGACAACCAAGAAATTAAAATAGATGTTTCAAAGTTAAAATTTTCAAATTTAAAAATAAAAATACGTAAATTAAAAACGTGTCGTTTATTTTGAACAATCATTCATTTTCAGTGTGAAAATAAATAGAACGAATTTACCGATTTTAAGTTGGTGTTGCTTAGCAATCCGCGGCATCTAAAACAGTAGTAACTCAAAGGGATATTATCCCTGCATCTTCGACTAACAAACCGAGTGGTGTACGTCGATCGTTGTTTGTATGTAAAAGAAACACGAACACTGAAATGTCACCAAACAAAACACGCAAATGCCGACGTTGCCGGGAAATAAGAAATTCATGTTAAAGGAGGCAAACTTGGCGATTCATAAAAGGAACCTGATCCAGATATGCTGAGTGATTGTCCCGAAAAAAGCAACGCTACATTCTCGGTAACTGCAAATAAATCAACTCGTCAGCTGCCTTTTGTACCAACATTTCCGCTGCATCGTTCGTACGTACATGCGCATATGTGTACCAATTTAAAAACTGGACTTTCCAGAAAAATTTGTTTTAAAGCAAGAAATATCCTTCGCGCATGAGCTAATACACTTAGACTTTGAAACAAATAAAATTTTCACAAATGATAATGTTTATAAAATATTAAATACTGAAACATACAACCTTTTTCTGCTTTAATAGATAAATATAAGAACCCTTTTCATGTAATTTTTCTTTATTAATTTCATAACTCGCAAGTGTTCTTTTACTTCCCAAGGATCGACTTTGAATGTGAAAGGCTGGGAATTAAAACATATTCTTATTCTCAAATTTATCTGGGCATCATTCAAATTGATTTCTATAACTCATTGAACCAATTATTTAATTTTTTTCCGATCAATACAACACAAACGAACAATAGGTACCGCCTATCAGTATGTTTAAACTGGAAATACAAACACTATCACACTATTCCCACGCTCTTTGTACCGAGACCCTTTGAGATCTTTCTAACTCAATTAATTAATGAGGTTACTTGTAATTAATAGCGATTCTTTACGTTTCAAGGTTAATCCAAAAGTAATAATTCAATTTTATTACTTAAAGAATGCTGCGAAAGTAATCTTTTAACTTGGCTGATATCGGTTTAGTCTCGTGCTGTGTACGCACTTTGTATGGAGAAACTTTTACAAAATTTGATGTATTACAATTTTTTTTATTTTTACCCTGATAAAATATATGTTTTATAATATTTACTATATTTTTTACTCGCACGTACATACAATTATTCGAAGGTTAAGAGTTTAATCAAAATTGATTGAATATTTTGCAACCTCCAAAATCTCGATTATTGTAATGAAATAATTAAACAAATAAAAAAATGGCTATCAAAGATCATAATAAAGGGTAATGAGGTATTACAAAAGACGACATTTTTTCATGTACACGTTTCGAAAGCAAGAAAATATCGAACAATTATTTATGACAAATAAATGTGAACGCTGAATCACATAAATTTGTCGTACGAAGGTATAAATATGTTCATGTAATAATTAATGACATTTTGACAATGACTCTTATTAAATACTCTATTATACAGCAAACAGTTGCCCCAGTACATAATAAACGTAGGCATAACCATTTAAGATATATTTTTCTTAGCATGCATGTATTGGGTGTGTCGCGAGGATCGCGTGACGCTAATAACAGTTCATTGGCGGGAAACGGAACGAGATGAGTCGTGCCTACCAATCCCTTGATTGGGCAAACACTTGTGACATTTAGACGCTATCTTTATTCCAGTCTGCGACGCAAGCTATTACTGTCACGATCAACAAGCCAAGCTTTTTGACATTGCGATGTTAAAGTTGATCAGCTAATTGTTCTTCCAGTCATAATCAATCATTGCCCCGGGGAAAAAAACTTGTAATAATGCATTAATATTACTCGTGTATTTGTAAAACTCGGTATAAATCACATGGGCAGCCAATAACAAGCTTGCGACATCATTTATATTTAATAGTAAAATTAATTTCTCTGCATTGCAAAACGAGAACTGAATATGTACAATGAGAAAAATTCTTAGCTACATTTTTACTGTAAGAAATCTCAGAAAAGCGATGTTTTAGTAACCAACCTTTCATTCGAATTCCCTTGTACTGGCATTGCATTATTTTCCTTCGTTCGTATTTCATCAGTCTTGTATTATCAACTTGAATCGCGATTAAAATTTTGAATGTAGATAAATGAATGATGAACATATTTTTAGTTCGTGAATTTGATTTTAAGGCAAAAAACTGTGACCAGTGATTTTGATTACTTAATTTTGTTTTGAATAAATACAAAATACGTAATTACTTTTAATGACGTTTTGTTTCTTGAATGTGTGTGTGTGAATATTTCATTGTTCCTTATCTTACGTATCCCTAGCTTCCGCCGGCATTCTGTCTATTTATGTTCATTAATGAAGCAGCAAATGATCTTAGCACCTTTTCAATACGATGGCAAAGCGCGATAAGAGCGCAAATGAACCGCGCCTATTGCAAAAAGCGCCGATCGGAGCCCGGCGTTTGTGCCGATAAATTTTTGCGTCAGTTATCATCCGGCAACGTTACTAATGAAGTCTTTTATTTTGTAACTACTGTCAATTAACGTAAATTTTAAACAAAGGCGAATGCTGGCAAATTTCCGTTTTCAGATTCAATTAGAATTAAATTGCATGAAATTATTGTCTTGGGTATTGAAAACAGTAGAATTAGACACAAGCTATATCTGTATGTAATAGATATAACATAATAGACATAATGATTTACTTCACGATTTTTTTTATATATAGTGCTATTTGAAGGGTGCAAAAAAAGACGAAAATAATGTTCACTTTCGTTTCGAATCATATCTACACTTTTGTTTTTGACAATCGCATCTCGACGTTTTTTCAAGTGCAAAACTCATGGTACTTTATCACGTGGCAAATTTCACAAACTATTGTTCAACCTATCATCCCCTAGTAGTCGAAAAACATATAATCTGAAAATCTTCATTCAAATGTTAATTATTTATTCTAAAAAACAATCAAATTTTGCTATTATGTCTAATCATTTTCTCAGTCGATAACCCAACTAATTGATCACGAAATCGAATAATAAATTTAATTCACTATTGTTATATAGCTTCATTGTTTTAACCTAGATGTGAATTTTTTTTACTCCGTGAACACAATCATCTTAACCGGTGCACGATGGTACCTTTTCGATGTCATAGCTTCATTCTGCGAGCCGACTAATAAATTGTTTATATAAATAAAAGACGCACTTACACAGACAACGAAGCGCTGGGCGATTACAAATTATATAATACCGTCGAGAGTTATCGGGACGTGGTGGCTGTGTACGAGGTCCAAGACGTGACCACGATGCATGAACGGAGACCGCGTTCGTGAGCCGAGGGGCCGCGGCCGTAGAAAAATGCCATTAATTGCTTCTATGGTGATAAATTTCCCCCTGGCGATGCACGAAGTGCGCGCGCAGGTGCAACAAGGACGGAAGGTCCGATCTTCGTCGCGCGATACCCTTAGACTATATCGCACTCGTGCTATGTTAATTTTCAGTTTAATAAGGTGTACCAGGAAGTGGTACGAAGATCGCGGAGTCAAAGGAACGGTCACGCGGGTGAAAATGTCGCGCCGGAGTGACATTTCAATTAATGTTTACCACTTTGCGTGGGAAGAAGCGGCATTTTTGCAGGCTCGTGAAAATCGGGCGTTAGGGGCCGGCGAAAAAGGCCCGCCGAGGGGGGCGGGGGGTGGGGGAGAAAAGGCGAGAGAAACGTTCAAATATGCGACGCGACCCACTTCGGCCGGAGCCATATGTCGATTGCCAGCTATGACGGATGATATGTTAGCTGTTAACCGAGACTGCGCCGTTTATTAGAAGAGGCTCGTTGCCGGAGATAATATTATTAATCGCTTATGGCCGCCGCGGAAATAATTATCTCAATTATTTGATATTTGAACTAATCACGTTGCGCGTCAAGTACGTTGATTTGAGTAATGATACTTGAAGTCGCCGGTAAAAAGACTCGCCATTTTTCCCCGACGCTTTCTAGATATCACCGCGGAAGTGTGACAATCGAGACGAAATTCCTTGACTGAAGAGAATAAACATGTTTTTTAGAGGCGAAAAATCTTTTATTGTCTTAGTTCAAGAATCTTGATACGAAATATTAAATACACCAATATAGACACATAAATAACTGTGGACTATTAAAAATATAAGAATTTGTTTGCACATAAAACACATCCACAGTTTTGTTATTTTCAATGAATCTTTTCAACGATTAAAGAATAAATCTCGCATATCGTGTGTTGTGATTAAAATTAAACAGGGAAAATTGTATTGGCTCGATACCATAATATTACGGTCGATTCTCTCGCCTGTGCCGATAAATGCGCTCGATAAGCAACGTCGAGCGTATTCGGCAGACGTACGGGTAGCTGCTAATTTTTCCCCAACTCCGACTGCGTTTCACGTTTGAATCTTACCGCGCGAGGAGAAAACGCCCGATAAAAATTAATTAACACACTTTTTCTGCAGAGGAGGCAACGTATACTTTTCAGTTAACACGTGTCATTAAATCGCCATAAAACATTATTTTATAGTCATTGTAATTGCGCACTTGGCGTAATTCAATTTCGTTTAATTATGTAGATTGAAACAACGCGGCCGACGAAATTTCGACGGCGTTTGAATGAAAAAGGCACTTAATGCGTCGGAAAAAAAATTGAGGGCAACGTTTACAAAAAAGTTTCGCCTTGATGCGACACGGGGCTCGAGACAAACGGTCTCGGGCCTGCTCCGGAGGATGCGCAAGATGACTGATTCTTTTTCGCGCGAGTAATTCTTTTCGGGTTAAAAAACGTTTTGCGCGCGGAGTTGAGAAAGACCGTCCGTGGGTTGTGAGTTGCGAACTTACGGACCCGACCAAAGGATTGCATTGTGACATCGGTATGTTGTCACTTTAATAACTCTTTCAATTCGGATTCCATCCAATTAAACTACCATGACAGTTAGATCCATATTTAATCACTCGTGTTAATTTATTCGTTCCTTCCAAAGTTTTTGTCATAATAAAAAGTGATTTATACGAATCCGGTTGTTAAAAGTGAATGACGCGTGACGATGAAAAAACATAACGAAGATCACTTTTTTATATTGAAAAATTGAAACGTGTCTAGACATTATTTATCCGCTTTCCCTGAAGTGAGAAAATGTCTTATATAACGTGCACATATTTGTTATTTCGGGAAAAAATGTTTCTTGAAAAGTGGAAAATCATTTAAATTCAGTTTTTTCGTTGCATTGATTAAACTAGTGTAAAAGTTCGCGTTTTATGTACGGACGTTCTCAATCGTAAAGAATAATTTTTAGATCGTTACGACAATGCGGCTGAAAAAATGATCATCTGTTTACGCTCGAAACGAGTCGATTACAGTTCGACGGCAAATTATTTCGTAGAACAGGAAAATACTTTCACCTGGCACGCATGCACGTCACATTAACATACGTTTTAATTATTCACGCTGCACTTGCTCAACCCAGGGATCACGACTTTTACTTCGGCCGCGGCTTCTGGATGAAATTTCGACTCCGTCAAACGAGGCTGCCTCGCGGAAACACTTAAACGCAATTCGACCAATTAAATGTTTGCTACTGTATTTATAGTTTATCGACGGCGCTGGCCCCGTTGGAAATGAAAAGTGGTCCGGCGTAGCAGCGCCGGGCAATTTCCTATGATTCAAATGTCGGTAAATCAAGTTTTATGAAATTTAATTTGTCCGGCCGAGTGATCGCAAATTACACAATATATGCCTCCGCGTGGCTTTTCAGACCGATTCCACGGGCAAATTATCCAAATTCAATAATAATCGTGAATTACGATGTTTTCGTAATGGACGCAAGATTAGGTGCCAATCAAAAAAAAAACTTTTCTGGGTATAAATTATGCGTGATCTAACTGTTAAATCAACGTGATTTCATTTAATATTGTGCCGAGTACGTTTGTGAAATTCGATTTCGTAATTGTTAATTTGATTGGAAAATGATTTTTTTTTTTTCAAACCATCAATATATATTTATACATATACATTTTTCTTCATCTATTACCCTTCTTGTAGATCTATCTTCAATTCTTAAACGGAACTCGAGTTTAATCAACTTTTCAATTCTCTTACGTCCAGATCCATAAATTCACTGTCCCAAAAGAGTCACTGAACCGTCAGCTATTGAAATTTTGAAATCAACTGAAAATCATTGATGATCAATCGACTGGACTTTTCGATCGTAATTACGTAAAGACACGAGGCGTCTCGGGCGCGGAAGTTTTTCGACTTTCCGGCCTTGGTCTTTGAAACACTTTCAATCGGAGCGGATCGCCAGCACAACAGCCTGTTATTTATTGCTCGCGTTTTTGCCGCGCTTCATCAAATATATTATTTGCATATTTCAAGATTACACTTTTTTCTTCCCGGCACTTTTTGTCCCACACGCTCATTGTACAACCTATTAACATCGATTGAAATTACAATCCAAACTGTACTCGCACATTGTGTGCTCGTCGGCGCAAAAAAAGTAATCAGAAAGGTACGGCGAGAAAACGTTACGTCACGTCGTTTAAACAACAAGTTCATCAAACTTGGCGCGGAGCGAATCCCAAACGGGCGAGAAACAAGAGCGCGCCAAACAGATCTGTCAATGTACAAGCTTCGCAAACGAAGCGCGCATGTTCACATGTGATCTTCATTTCGAAAGTTTCGTCATTGCCGAAAAAGATGATCCTCGTCCTTGGCACGATTCTCACACTCTTCTTTCGCGAATCTCAGTTTTCGCTTCTTCATTAAGCGCAATCCTCGATAAGAACGGAGATACGCGCAGACAAGCGATTGAGTTGAAATTATTAACTTGTTATGGAGAAAAAAAATTTGCGTGTGTGCGACCTTCTACTGCGCTGAGAACAATGTTCAGGCCAATTTTGAGCAAATGTTGATTATAAATTTTGTTAATTCTTACTGCAAAAAAGTTTTAACGGAGAAAGTAAAAACAAATATTCGAAACATATGAGTAAAATTCATGATTTGACACGTGACATAAGTAGTGTGACCACCATTTTTAATTGTTTAAGTAGGGACAATCAAAAATCGCAAGAATTTAAAGCTACAAATTGTAACACTCATGACAAAGTAAGAAAAAAATGATGAATCTCTGTAAGTCAGTGATATTTTTGTGAAGGATTAAAAACTTTCTTTTTTTCCTCGTCTGCGAAATTCACTTAAACGAATTTCCACCGCACGAATTTTGACACGCGAACATCGATGAAGCGAATTAATAATCGGCGATCGGACGCGTTTAGCCGGCAAAGTCAAATCGTATAACGGTGCTGCCCTTATTCACGATGAAAGAGGAAGAAGAGGGTAATAATAAAAGAAAATACTTTCACCGGCGCATCGCCGGCGGCGATGCTCCTCCAGATCTTCCGGGTCTTCGGCATGTGAGCCGCCGCGTCAAATTGGAAATTGTTGTAGTAGTTGTTCCAAATAGATATTAATACCGCAATTTTTCCACGCGCTCGCTCGGCCGTCGAAATTTAACGGCCCGCATTACCGGCCATATAATTTAACACTGAAATATTAAGGATACCGCATATTAAGGATGGCCCAGAGCATTTCGGGCATTTTCAATATTTTGTTTGGCACCGTATAAAATTTGAAGCTCAGTGACCGTCGCACGTATTTATTACGCGCCTTTGCATCGAGAAACGGCAGATGTCGACATTTCAACAAGGATATTTTTTAGCAAGTTATTTTGAAATTCTTGTAAAACAGTTGAGTGAAACAAAATTGGTATTGAGTTAAAGATTCAGAGTTGCATAAGATAAGATGAGTATTTTCAAAGAAAAATTATTTATCCATGATTCTAAAATAATTCCAAGTGTTCCGTTTTCAATGCAATTAAGTACCACTTTAAGAAATATGAAAAACGCGTGTTCTTATTGTAAAAAAAAAAACACAATAAAATAGTTGGCTTTCAAGATACTAAATGTTCTGCATTTCATTACGAAATAATTTATTTCCAAACGACATTTGAATCGAGTAATTAAACATGACTTTGTTTTCTAATGTACTCCAGTGTCATTACACGTCGATGAAAAACCAACAATTTTAATTTACTCCACATCATCATGAATCTCAATAAAAATCATGTTAGAACGTACCATTGTCTAAACGTCGCATCATTTGCTCACAATATATCGATGTGTAAATAAGAAAACAATTGTTAATCGAGCCGCAGTAGAATTCGATTAAGCTAATTAGTCATTCAACAGCGCTCTCGTCGTCGCAAGACTATTGACATTCGTTCAATTTAACGTCGCTCAGTTTTTTCTTTTTTCTTTTTTTTTTCACTTCGCCATTTGGTATTCAAATCGGCAATGTTACGAATAACCCACAAAACATGCACATCGAAACAAAACGCGCGACTAATTAAGTCAAGATCAAAAAACGTTATCATAAGCAGGACACGTACTTCGCGTATGACAGTACATTACAAACATCCGGGAGAAGCAAACAAATGATTGCCGTGTTATAGTTCACTGCAGCGCTCTAACCTTCGAGTGACGAAACGCCTTGACAAACGATCCGGATGATCGAAGTATTGCGCGCGGTAACTGTCAGATGGACTTTTTTCTGCTCCCTTCCTCCGGCGTTTAGAAGGAAAAAAATGGGGAGAAAAAAGGCAAACTCTTAGCATTGGCCGCGAGTTCAAGGATCGAGTGGATCAAAGAATCGCGAGCGAAGTTACGTCGAAGGCCTCGCTTAAGAATGGATCGTTGGTACACACGACGCTATTGGTGTACGGTACCAATAAGTTAACGTAACATGCAACAAGACTGTGCAAACTACGCGCCGATTCACTTTAGCAATCGTATTAATATGGGAGCTCGCGAGCGATCGAATGCGACCTACTATAAACACATGTCTGGAATGTCAGAGCGTAATACCGACGGCACAATAATATTATGAGACTGTGTTATGATTGCTGTATGTTGTAGAGCGTCTTTCTCTCAATCGACAGCTCAATTCCTCGAATGTTATCGATGGTTGTTTTGTTTTTCAACGGGGTTGTACGTTGGGGAGCGATGTTGGCAAAAATGATTTCTCAGAGTCAACATTATCGAAAATGCAATTTTTCTACGGGAATTATTTAACTGTATGTATAAATAGGCATCGATTTATGGAACGTAATGTTTTGAAATTAAATAGAAATTGTTTCAAATGTTAAACATTTGAAATTTGAAATTGAAGATTTGATTGGAAAATAATGGTTTTTGATAAAATTAAACATATCTGAATTTAATCCGACAATAATTCAACAAAAACTAGAGAGTTTAATAATAAGACTATTAATCATATTAGTTAAAATTAATATTATTTTAAGTATGTGCAGAACGAACTTTTAATTTATTATTAAAAAAGTAATTGTCATAACTTCCAACAATACTAATCTCCAACTGAACGTCTGAAGTTACTACATCGAGAGAAAATAAAAACATATATATTTATGTAGTAAACAACGTTATCCTGAAACGCAAAAATGATACTATTAATTTTAAGAGCATTTTCGAAAAATGGACTAATCTAGTAACAAAGGCTTGAAGAACCCGGCAAATATTTGACTTGACTATTAGAGTACTCGGTTTTCTCGATTTGACAGCTCGCGCATTTCCTCGAGGAAATCAACGGTGGGTGGATGGTTGGTGGTCGTAAAGGGTTGGGGAGGGGGGGGGGGTTAAAAAGCGGGAGCAAGCGGGCGAGCCCCTCGGCATTTCTCGCGGCGCGAAGGTCCGTCAGGTCGGGCACCCGACCTATGTTACAATGAACGAGGATGGCGCAGTCGAGCGGCCAGGCACCTGCGCGCATGACAAAGCAGCGGGACCGGTGAGCCGTTCTCTTGCTCAATGTAATGTTCATGCAGCCGTACCGACTGTGTACCTATACACTGGCATAAAGTCTCCCGGGCAGCTAGGCGCCTTACACAATACGCACACCGACGTGCACCGCGGCGAGATCTGCGCGTACGTGGATAGATCGCAAGCAGAATGCGGCGCGCTCTGGGAGCGTTTAAAAGGCGATTGCGGTTAGCGCAGCAACAGTATACGTAATTTATTGCTACCATTTAAAACGCCATATAATAATACGCCGGTGCAACAATTTCTTAATGTTTCGCCGGCGCAACGCGGCTGCGCCGCGGAAGAATGAGACGGGGGTAGATGCGCCGGCGCGATAGGCCGCCGGACGAAAATGATATGAAAGGGAGGCAGGGCGGGCTTTTTGAATAAGAGATCGGAGATTGCGATCGGCGCGCGAGCACCGCGCGCATGTCCCGAGCGATGTGCTCCATTTGACCATTCGTACTTTGACCCGAGCCGTGAGCCGATGGCTCACCGTTTCTCCCGCTGTCACAACCGGCTCGGCTTTTCGCATACCAACGGACCGCGATACCATTGTGAGCGAGCGCTTAACGATCGAATTCGCGAGCCGGTTATTATGCCGCGTTATTAAACATTTGCTCGAGGAATGTCGCGCGGCTTCCGGATTTCGTACTTTTAAAAAGAATTAAGTTTGTTTTCAGCTCGAATCGAATTGTGTTGTTGGGAAACTTGGCGGGAAATTACGGGGAAGCAAATGGGGGATATTATTATTGAGATTTATGATGGGGTAATTGGGGTATTTTGCAAATGTTTATGTGCGTCGATTGGTTAAAAATTCGATGAAAAAGTTTATCGAAGGGGGTGTCGTAGAAAATATTAATTTTACAATTGATCATACGAAGCATATTTTCCAAGATTCCATACGAAACTTCGCAACGAATTCAAATTACGTCAAATAATGCAGAAATTACGCCATCTATTTAACATCAATGCATCAACCAATTGTCCATTATAAGGATGGATGGTTGACTCGTTGAAACGTAACGCAAATTAGTTCGTCGCGTTCGCAAGTGTGGTGCCTAATAATCTCCTAAAGAACGATCTATAAATCTGCCACATGAGTATCTCAAGTAATCCGTTAAAAATTCATCGAAACAAGGACACGCGTATACGATCGAACGTATATATGAGACGATTCCAGGTAAATCTTGTGTCGCCATCAGGAGCAAGTGCAGGCAGCAGACTGGCGGAAGTTTCTCGCGTATTTTTTTTTTTTTTTTTTTTTTTTTTTTTTTTTTTTTGTTTGCTCGTATTCCTGCTTTTTTTTGCAAAGAAACAAAACAACCCCCTTTAATTACCGCGCTTTGACCTATAGCAAATCTTCGATCCCACACGCCCCCCCTACACATCCTCTCCCCTCTTCTGCTTTCACAACAAACATCAATCAACTATGTAGCTCACCCAACACACACAACACATTCCATGCAGAATCACGACTTGTTGTCGCACACTGAACAACTGTTGAA
>JABFOV010000661.1:0-33898 GCA_022817685.1 Aradophagus sp. ZL-2020
GAGTATAAAAGATAAAAGTGAGGTAATATATATATATATATATATATATATATATATATATATATATATGTGTGTGTGTGTGTGTGTGTGTGTGTATTACAAATTGTGATCAATATTTTGTAATGGAAAGCATTCGTTTTAAAAATAGAATAATAACTGTGTAAAAACTTCAGAAATTCTTAATTTCTTGGTTTTATAATTTTTAGCATTTATTGGTAAACGAAAAATGAAGTTATATCCAATTTTATAAATCAGATTATAATTAAAGTACATTTTGTGTATAAGGGAATATACATTATCGAGCTGTTGAGAAACTTAACAAAAAATTCTACCTTCAATAAGTAGAAATTCGTATCCAATTTCATTTTTATTTATTAATAAATGTTGAAAACTTCATTATTATGGAAAAATGATATTTGTATTCAATCTATTTATTTTCAATTTTAATAAAGTTAATTTACAAAAATAAATCGATGCAGGATTTGAGTCTTTTTTCTTTTTTTGCAAAATACAAAATAAATACAGATTTGCATCTTATCACGTTTTCTGTATGGAAATTAAACTGGCGAATTGTTTTAAGAATATTTTTCTATTTAAGCAAAATGTATGAATGAGATACAGAAGAAGTATCTTTTATTTACAAACATTTTAATCCTTTACTTTGTTTTATGCGCGATTTTAATGTCGTTGAATGAATTTCAATACTTACAATTTGTATTTGCAAAATCTGTATAATTTTGCATATATCTGAATGAAATGACGCCGTAAATATTAAGGTTTGCATTCACTAACTTCCCATAAAACTCTGTTCTAAAACAAATGACAAAGTTTTTGTAAAGTGATGCAACTTTTCTTCAGTTGTATAAAAGATTCTACGTTTCACTTTAACGTTAGAATTTGTATTAATAGAAATATCAGCAATTCTGTTTTTTAAGTATAATCAAAGTCAACAAAAGAAATAAAGCTCACTTTTTTATGTTGTAAATAATCCTCTATATTAAAGTCTATACAATACTTAACTATATTCATATGCATAAAACGTGTAATTTTAATTTCAAAAACAAAAATCAATTTCAAAACAAAGTCAATTATAACTACAGAATAAAATAATAAAGTAATTACTAATTTTCACATTACGAATAAGTCATTTTTTTAACGAAATATTATAAAATAACGATTGTCGGTGTGCAAATAGCTGATTTTGTAATCTTTTACATTTATAATCTATTATCAGAGGAAAAGGTTACAATAAAGTAAATGCTGTAATCCTCGGTTTATATCACTTCTATTAATTTTGTACAATTATTATACAATTTTTACAGATTCTGATTAAGCATTTTCAGTACGTTATATTATTATTAATCATCTCTTAATAACAACTAATAGTACGAGAGTGTACCATTTCGTCGAAAAATCACGTGTCCTTAACACAGCATGAGACAAATAATACCTTAAGTAATAAACAATTACACGCAATGAAGTTCTCGTTCGCTGTCTAACGCGTCATTATTATCTATTAAACAATAAAAATTGTTCGTTCGAAAATATATACAGGAAACATCCGTTATGTATAAATAAAATATAAATTTTTCAAAAAGTGTTATTTCTTTTTTCTTCATTATTAATTATCCTTATTAATAGTATTATTATTTTTTATCAATATTACTTTTCTTTCCACTTTTTTTCTAACCTTGCGTTTTGTTCATCGTTCTAAACAGACCGAAGGAAATATCGGAATTAATTCGATGACAATTTGTATTTTATCACTGCACAATGCTTTGCACTCGCTTTGTCACGACACAGCGAATCGTCTGTACAATTTGTATTAACTCGCGGTCGATTTTCAAAACCGCACATTTATATTGCCTCGACTTATTACAAATTGTGATTGTTAAAAAAAATCCTCCAACGAAATAATATTTTTGTAACGCAGTCTTGATTGTAGTTAAAAGCGAGAGATTCGTTTATTGGCAAAATTTATCGATTCAAAAATTTTTTTTTTATTATTATTTTTAGTATTATATAACATTGTTAATGGATAATAATAGTGCAACATTTATATGGACTCTCGATGTGCATTCATACATTCATTTTATTATCTCTATTTGTAATCCTAAAACTTTATCTGACAAATCAATAAATGATTTAGAACGATTAACAAAAATAATGTTAGTGACAAAATTAGGGGCGCGGCAACGTTTTTATTCGGAAGCCAGCGAGCAAAGTTGCGTGTGCCGTGCAATTATTAACACTTTTTTTTTTGTAATAGCAATTACTTATTACTGCATGCTTTTACACAAACATGTTTAAAAAATAATCAATCATTCAAAGTCTTGATGGTTGCACACATAAAATACACACTTATTATCTGTAGTAGAGAGATAGATCTTAGTACAATATTTAATTTACTTTGATTGTATTTGAATACTGTTTGTATTGTAGGTAGCCGTTGAGATGTATATAAACCAATCACTGTTTTGTAAGAACGTTCTCTTACGTTACAAATCACTTAAAAATTAAAACGAACGTGTAGTCTTTTAAAAATAAAAAAGTATTTTTCTACGCGAATATCATTTGAAAGGAAAATCGAACTAATTGAATAAAATGAAAATGAAGGCCAATGGAAAACTGAAAAATTGTTTGAAATTGCACTATGGCGTTGCGATGAAATTAAAAGCGCTATTCAAATGTTTGGAGTACTTTCTCGCAGTCTTCTTACTCAATATTAAATGCTCTCAATCAGTCTTACTTTTTTTCTGTCTATGCTGAAGTCGAGGAAACAAAAAATCGGAGGAAAGAAAAATTGAAGAACAAAAAGAAGGAAAGCGGCAGTGATGTCTTCAAGATTCAATTCTTATTAAATATCATTCGTCTGTGTGAACACAAATCGGCGTGTCTATATTGTAAAATAAGGTTCTTATCAATTTGTAAACTATGTAATAGCAAACTTTGCTCGTCGGCGACCCTCGATAATTGGAAAGTCTATAATGTCGTTCTTTGCGCCGAGTCCAAACAATTCAATGGAACATAAGCAATGTCATCGTTTTAAGACGGATGAACTGAATCGAACGAGCGAAAATAAGTACTTTTTTCCGAACTTAATTGCATTAATGTGTCGTTTGGCTCGAAGCTCGAGCTCGTATACCTTATTTACATTGTAAACTTATAAACATCCACTTCTCTTGTAATACATACAAACACATGGACCACGGACAATCACGATCACTCGCATCCATACTCAAGCATTTGCACCGGCGCACCAACGTTTCCCATGACAAAAAATGGGGTCGGGAGTCGAAATTAAAATTGAAATAAATTTCGTGCTAAATCCGGGAATGTTTTGCCATGCGCGCGCACGCGGTTGCACGTGTGCTTGGTATAAATGTATAATCAACACTCGGCTTTTAAACTGCAATTACTCAAGGCATGAAAATGTCCGACGTGAGAAGGTAGAAATGCTACTTTGTACCATAGATTACCGAGAAAGAAATGCTACAAATGCTGGCCGGCGTCTTGTTGTTTAAACATTGAAAAAATACCCATTTGATTTTGTTACCGCAACTGCGCGGCCCGTCTCTCTCGCTGCACGCAACATCAATTATTAATTCGTCGTGTATAAGTCTTCGCTATAAATATGACAGTAATTATCAGGCTCGTTAAAGTAATGGGACGAATTATCGGTGTGTACGAAAACGTTTACTATTTAAGCATACGGATAATTAACCGAAGTATAAGTTACAATGGAGAACGGAAAATGCACTGACAACGGCGCGCCCGGCGAAATTCAACTGCGATCCTTATCCCGCGCCAAAGTTATTACATCGTGCTGGGCGAAATACGCATTCAAGATAAATCCGTTGGTTTTCTTTTTTCGGATGGCCGACTTTTTCCCGGGGGCCGTTGTTTGCGATTCCACTTTAAACTTCATTAAAAACACTCGCTCCGCGCGTTATTATAAATGATTGGCGTGACGTTATTGACTGCAGAAATGTCGTTGGCAGTTTGATACAAGTTACATAACTGACTCCCAAAGTTATTCCGCGTTTTTCGCAACGCTCATCGTTTTCGTCAATGCCTTTCGGGTCGATTCGACCAAGTCTTAGACGTGCTTGAAAATGTCCCAGTAAAACAGACTCTGCGTATCGGCCGAGGTATCAGCGTTATATTTTACAGTGGAAACATACACCGGTGATATATAGATTATATATTGGCGACGTGATGCTAATACATTCTTTAAGCTTTGGTGAATATTGGCTATCACCTTCTCTCAAACATTTTTAGTACATTGACAATGCACCGTGCACGTATCTAATACAAAGCCAGGCGCTTTTCCTCTTTCACTGGGACTTTAACATCAATTACATTTCACAAATTACATCCTTCTCGTGACACAAGGTTACGTGTAATGAAAAAGTCGGTTGCTACACTTTGCAAAATTACGGTTAAGAACGGGGTACGATTTTCGCACGTGATACGCGTGTACATTATCGAGGCAATTTGCAGTTAATTTTGCCGACGCTTCAAAATAAATAGCGGCATCTGCGGCAGACGCTTAAATAAACGCTCATTAACTTATTTTCTACAAGAAATAAAAGCGGCATCGCGACACTACGGCGCGTGACATCCTTATTAGCGTGGAATCAAAGTCGACGATGATCGGCGAAACTGAAAATCACGCCGCGCCGTAAATTTTCATATCACGCCGGCGAAATCGACACATTCCGACGCCGTAATTTCACAATTTTTCCGTGCCATTTTGCCCGGGCCCGCGAAAACCTGTTAGCGCGCAATGGCGCGCTCGGATAACGGCGATGACATGTCGGAAAATGCGCTGGCCTTTCGGGCGACGCGAAAATGTTTTCGCCAATAACAAAGTTGACAGTTGCGCGGTCGTTACGTCATGCGCAATAGCAATTCAATTTACATAAATACAACGATTTACAGTGAGACTTGCCCGGCGACGTGGCCGCTCTTTTCCCCGCCGATGATTCGTCAAAAGTCATAAAAAATATATCGCTGGCTCGTTCACCCGCTACCACGTCGCATCGCTCACCACTTCCGCATATGTGAGTGCATATACAATAACAATTATCACATAGTTCTGATGTAAAGCGCGGGAAAAGATAGAGAGAGAGCGAAAAGAAAACAAAGCAGAAAATAGGCCAAGGAAGCGTATGTATAGGAAAAGACAGCCGGGGGAAAAGGGTGTAAGAATGGCGTAATGCATCGTAGCCGCAAGTCGAATATATCTTACGTGCGAGCAGCAGGCGGTTATGAAGTCGTCATTACATATTCAAGTGTATTACATTGCCTTTTCCTTTTGTCGTCGTTCCTTTTTTCCGGCGCGTGTATCGTACGTGTAATTGAAAAAGGATCGATGGGACGTTCGCGGTTATTTTTGTAGAGACATGTATTCGTGGGATGATATACAATATTTCTACTATGATTTCCAGTGCGCCACGTTATTGTGGTCACGCGAGATTCCTCTTTTTTTCCTTTTATTATTTTTCCCATTTCTTTCTTTCATTCGTTCGAGGACATTCGAGTTGAATTTAAGCAGGGTTTTTGGTTTGGAAAACTCGTTACACGTTTGATCCTCAGAGTGTTTAGCGACGTTCCTTTGGCGAAATCATTTGCAGATTGCTTCGGCGATCGTGTTTCAGGTACAACGTAAGATGCGGATCAATAAATTCGTGTGCGAATCGTTCAGCCTAAGTAATGGTCGTAGGAATTCGTAGATAAAATTCATAAGTAGAAAGTTGGTGTAATTTTAAAATCTAATATTGTATTTGTAAAACAATATGAAACATTGTGACCGTTTATAATTCGCCGGAACAATGTTGTAACAATCTTTTTTGTTTTACAGCGAATTCAAACTTCGAATAGTCTTATTTTATTAAAAGTTTAATGTCTTATAAAAAAGGAAATAGAAAAAAGTATAGTATTCATTTTTAAAAAAAAGCTTAATGTCTAAATCATATTTTGACTTTTAAAACGTAAAATTGTTTCAGTTTGAATTTATCACAAAAAGAACGTTGCAAATTGTAGGAACATTTCATAAACACTAGCATTTAAACCAGTGCTAAATTACTACGGAATTCCAGTAGCAAATAATAAGAATCTTATCTGCGAATTCAAATGTCTAGTTCAACCAGAACAACTTGGCACTTTTGACGCGCTTCATTTCGATTACGTTACTACTGAATTTGACTTTCGGTTCTACATTATTGTGTATAATACTACTTGTGTTTTATTCCGGTTCATCATGATTGCAATACGAATAAACGTCGTGTTATTGTGGCGACGGACAATTGCCATTGAAACGACGGCGTTTCTGAGATAGAAGCGGAATTGAAGAATTATCTTGATCGCGTCAAAACATTTTTAAACAAGTTGTCACTTTAAGAGATTGCGATGTCACAACCGGGCTCGACAATATTTTTTTTGTTCTTTTTTTTAGCTTGACAATTCTGAGCTCGAGATGAACATTTGGTCCATTCAATCTTCGATGTACAATTAAATCCCAATCATTTATAAGACCGAACGAACCGCGGGTGGGGCATAAAAAGCAATTAAGATAGGCCAGTAGGATATGAAAAAAAGTGGGAAAAGAGAAAAAAAATGAAACGGGAAAAAGGAGGAAGAGATAAAAGGAAACAAAAGCGGGGAAAAAAGAAGCGCCAGCAAGCGGGTTTTCTTAAAATTCACGTAATAACAGTAATGACGGCGGCGAGCTTGGTACAAAAAGGACGTGTTTTCCGTTTCCGCGCGAAATATAAGCGCAAAGGAATAAATAACTTGAGCTTTGTGCTGCTCGCGGAAGGTATAATTTTGATATGCATTAGTTAACACATTCAGCGGCGTCGCCGCGAGATTAGTGTAGCGTCTTTTGTTCGATTTCGTTCGTTTCTTTCAAAGCCCGTCCATCGCGTTTGTTTAATTAAAAGGGAAAAATGAGAGAAGGCCGGGGAGACTCGTCGTGATTTATCAGCGCGAAGCGCCGCCCTGAAGGCGCTCGTCGAAACACCCGACTGAAAGTTCGCCGCGGCTGCATTTTGCCGTCCTCTTTTTTCGTTCGCGGCGCGTCGTTTTTCTTTGTTGATGAATTATTCACCGTCTGGATGTTCAAATTTGATAAAAGTCGGAATCTTGGCGGCGCGCGGCTGCATCATTGACAAAGACCGAGTGGATTAAAGCAGAAACACGCCGGTGCGACAAAAGTTTCCGCGAGTTGACATCAAATTACGCCTCATTTCGTTAGCGGTTTTCGTGCGATTTCACCTTTCCGCGCGCAATCGCATTTAAATACTTATTATGTAATTAGAAATTCCGCGCGCGTGCGTGCATAAAAAGAGAAAAGGACGAGAGAAAAGATCGCCCATCTGAACCGGAAGCGGTGGCTACGCGACGTGGCCGCGTCTTGCCGGGATGATAAAAGTCAAAAATATTCTTTTCTTTCGTGCTTATGAAATTTGAAATCCATGCGTCAGACGTGGAATCAAAGTGAGAAAAGTATGTAAAAAGTTGAAAGGACTTTTCCATTAAAATTACTGTCAAGTTTCAGCAAGGAGCGGGCACGATTCGATCGGCGGATACGGGGAAAGAGCGTTCGCGAGTGTGTGCGTGCGTGACTGCGTGAGAGAACACAAAATCGACGAGGATTTGCCTAAAGGGACTCTTAAACATATTTATATGCAGCTGTATATATGTACACGTGTATGTATATATTTATATATATATATATATCATATTTATACGTATGCAAATGTGTATGCGTGTATATATAAAATGGATTGCACGGTCGTCTTAAGTACCGAGTGCCAAGTACACGATTTATTTAGGAGCTTTTTGTCGTCGAAATGCCACGTGGCGCCATCTGCGATCACCGCGGATGGCGGTAACAAAATTCTTACAAACGTTACAAGTTGTGCCTGCGAATGCGACTTGTAAGATTGGAAATAAATATGATATCCCTTTTTGCGAATATATATATACGTATATATATTTATTTATTTATTTATATTTATATAGTTTACCTATTCACGTACATACATATGTATAAGTGTACACATGTGTACATACGTATAAGCATATATATATGCACATATATAAGTATACTTACAAATTTATATATAATGATATATAAATATATGTATACATGTATATACACATTTATATATGTATGGGGCGATAACGCCGCAGCGTTAACAGCATCGCTAGATAACGGCGTTAAGGAAGTTAATTAGTCGGGAAAAAGGCAAATGGTGTTTATACACAGGACGCATTATTTTACATAAACGAACACGATATATGCTGTACACGCCGATACTGTGCTGCTGCTGCTGCTGCTGCTGCTGCTGCTGCAGTGCCAATCGATGCGTCGCCTCGGTAAAGTTAAACGGAATACCTGCAACAAAAAAGTACGGATATCAAGTTATTGATAGGTCTGACTTGGCGCGACGAGAGGAGACCTTTTTCTCTCTCGCGGTCGCTCCCCCTCGTGCGCTCTTTGTCGCGCAAAATGTTACCCGGAAGGGTCAACATTTTTGCGTAAAGGTATTAACCCTTTCCCCGGTCGCCACCCAAACTAAACTTTCCCTCGGCTCGAATGCCCAGGCAGCACGAAGTAGATTGCACAGTTAATTTATGATTCGACGATGCATGCGAAATTATATCACAAGTTATATCGGATTATTTAACGGCGCTTGCGTTTTCGATACACGCGTATTTTGCTTTTCTTTAAGCCGCGCCTCGCGCTCTTTACCTTTTTCCGTCGCGCTCCTCGGCCTTCTTTTTTTCCCTCGACTCTCGTTTTCTTTATGTCGCATAATAAAATACGCGTTATGAACAATTTTATTTCTCTTTCATTGTACGAAAAAGTGGATTGTGAAATAAAAATTGTAAGACGTGAGAGAACATTTTTGCTTCTAACGGGCTTTTCGAATAACAGCGGTGTGATGCACTGCGCGCGATGCTCTATTTCACGATGACGTATTTGCAATGAAATAAAGTTTTTTGTACCGCCACGGCAAAGCGCGCGGCTGCGGTATTTAATTAGCTTGTAATGGGTCTTAGGCTTAAATGCCCTTTGTTTGTTCATTTCACCTTGCTTCTTTTCCCCTTTTGCCTGTTTGTTTGTACGAATGACGCTCTTTGTTTAACGATTGGAGCACTCAATTATTTTTTTACAAATAAAGACGTTGTAATTAAATTAACTATCTTTTGAATCCACTCGAAATAGACGTTTATTGTCCGCATACTTAAAATAGTAATTAATTTATGACTGAAGTAATTTTTATTTGTGAATTTATTTTTAATAGGCATGCTTTTTTCATCAAAGTTTGTAAAAGAAAATGAATAGAACTGTTATTTTTTATGATTGAGTTACATTAAAGCAAATGAATCATTTGCAACGTCAATCGAAGCTTGATAAACAATTATATGATAAAACTTTGTAGGTCAGATGTATCGTTTGAACGTATTATTCGTATTTTTAATTGCAAGAGAGAAAATATTTAACAATAAATGAAAATCAATTGATGAAACCTACATTGTTACATTTTACATTACGCATAAAGAAAAGTGTAGAAAAGGTACAACAGTTATCACTAAGCTAACTAAAACTTGACTGGTATTAGTGAACGGCGTTGGTATTGTTTTCCACCCCACAAATTAATACTTGGTTGAATTGAAGATAATTTAAATTTTCAATTCGAGTGATAAAAACGATAGCGGTTATTACGTAATGAATTTGTAAATTTGCTTGGATTTATCATGCGCCCGGACTGTAGATTGTGCGTTAAATTATACGTTGCAATAAAATAAAAGCTTTTGCCATTATAGTATATATTAATATACATCGTCGAAATCCGATTTTAATTACGAAATACTAATCATAGTGGTCAATAATCAAAACAAAGCAGCCATGACGTACACTGACAAAAACATTGTTTATGAAATTATAATTGTATCACATTATTGTTAACGTGTATGAAATGATGATAATTATCATTTTCGTTTCACATAGCAAAATTAAGTTGAAATATGAAAGAACTGTTTTGAATACAACATAAACAGTTTTATTATTCGTTTTGAATTCAAGTTGTACGAGTCGAAAAATTGTAATATCACTTTTTCCTGCATTTTTTGTTTACATATATATTTTTAATAAAAATTACTTCAATACATTGCAAAAACTCCTCTATAATAATATTCTAAAATTGTATTTTCTAAAATTATGTTTTCTCTATTGACTGTTATTTCTTTATTCAACAAAAACTCTTGACAGTTTCGTAGTACATTCAGGAAAAAATATATGCATCTAAATTTTACAATTTCAACAGTATTTTAGACCTATATATATGATAAGAATATTTATCATATAAACTCAAAAATGTAGAGGGTAAATCTATTTTGCTGCATATATATTATTGACAGAAAGCTATTTATTTTTTCCTTTTCAACAGATTTGAATTTTTTTAAATTATGCGATTCAGATATATTACATTTTGAATATAACTGAAATTTTGCTTCTTAAAGACTTCGTATATCTATTTACCTTTTAACTTGCATCCATGTCGACGTGACTAAATCGTGTCTGGTTGTCAGAGCCTTCCGCAAACTACGTGTTGTTGTAAACCTGATGGTGAAGCGTGTGATGGGCCGGCTGATGGTGCAGCTGACTGGAATGCGAGTGCTGAAGCGAGTGGTGGTGCTGATACGAAAGCTGCTGGGGCTGCTGGCGAGCATTGTAGCGCACGCTGCCAGCGAGTGAGCTGCTTCTACCATGAGTACCAGCGATGCTCTGCGAATCCGACATTTCTTCATCCTCGCTGCCAAGGCTGCGGAACCGCACGAAGCCATCCTCGGCGACGAGCATCGTCGAGCCCGACGTGGGTAGTTGCTGCTCCACCGTGTGGTGATGATGGTTACTAGCATTGGGCGGCAGGGTTGCATGGTTGAGCGTGGGCGTGTGCCTGCCAGGCCTCTGTTGCTGCGCCTGTGGCGCCATCTGCGAGTTGTTCATCTCGGAGTTGGAGCGCAGTGTGCCTTGGCCGGAACTGGCTTGTCGACTCAGCGAGCCGCGGTTTCCCTCATAAGGGAAGTGACCAACGGTGCCGGACTTCCGTATGGAATGTCGTTCAAAAGTACCGGTGATATTGAGGTGCTCGGGCAGTGTATTGAGGGGAAAGCTGTCGTCGTAGACTTGCTTGCCCGTGCGCATGGTGTAGTTCTGGATGGCCTGATTGGTGCTGCAGATAGCGGGGTAAAGGACATCGTCCATGTTCTCCGTGGAGGTAGAACTGCCACAGGGGAAAAGGGCGAAGCCAGAATGGCCAGCGTGGTGATGATGATGGTGGTGGTGCGGTTGGGTTTGCTGGTGGAGTTGCTTTTCGCGCATGGGGTATTGGGACAAACTAGCCACCCAAGCGAGTAGGCCGCACATCGACAGTTCGAGCAGTCGGACGGAAAATTGCCAGCCCCACCAGAGCCACGGGTAAGGGTTTGGTCGCTCGGGTACACCAAAAATACCGTATAACTGGACGAAACCCATGAGGATGAAAAGTAGCGCGGTGGCGATACTCGTAGTGATTGCTGTTCCAAGAGCCACGAGTGTTGGATCTGAGGCTGCGTGGCTTCCTACGATAGCCTTGCCACTTCCGATCACCGAGCTGTTGCTTACTATATGAATATGTGTTCTGACTACTCGGTAGACGTACATGTAACACAGTCCTAGGGTTACGCACACGAGGATGTAGATACATTGACAGATGAGTGGTAGAATACGTGCATCATCTCTGTATCCAAGTACGTAGCTAGACATATGCAACGAGACACAAAGGACCACGTGTACGGTGCTTGAAAGAATAAGCGCCATCGGCGACAGGAACTTGGTCCGCAGTGCTGGCGCTTCTGAGTATCTGGCCAGGTAGAGGACGAGGGTTGCGAAGGCAGCAGATAGCAACGGCGCAGGTAGATACATGAGGATCCTAGAAAGCGGCTCGGGCAGTGAATGGCCGAGGTTGTAGGCATCGTAGAACAGATGGAAGCAGCGCAGTGTGCAAACTGTAGTTAGCAGCAGATGAACACTTAGAAAATAGGATTGAGTCAGAAGATTGGTTGCGTCGTTGAATCGCACGATTTTGTAGATTGAGTAAAGGGCCATTAACGTGAACATAATAGCGGCGAGGTATACGTGTAGTGACCAGGCGATCCTCCAAGTAGATTCAAGAGGATGACTGGCATGTGGACCACCATTTCGTGTAGGGTCGTCCATCGGCTCCTTGGACGGTGCAGGTGGTTGGGGCTGCGGATATGGCAGCCTTTCGGCATCTACAATTTCGATGTTTTCAGTCTTAAGAACCGCGTTGTTATTCTTAGGTTCACGTCGCAATCCTTCTTCGTCATCATCGGCATCTCCTGTACCATCTTCATTATCATTTCTCCGTGTATTTGGCAAGTTAAAGATAGTAGGATGAGTAGTATGTGCTGTTGTGGTGGTCTTGACGGTGGTCGAAGTTGCCACGGACGACGGCCTATTGTTAACACCAGGCGACGCTGTTGCCGCAGCTGCAGCAGCTTCTGGTGCTACTGCTGGTACTTTGCTTGGTATTGGTTTAAGCAGGACGTCCGGAATGTCTTGCTTCCTGCCATTGCTCCCTGACAGTATCCTCGATATGCTCGACGGGTGAAGCGTCGGAGGCATATATTCTGTTGTATTGTTTCGGCGATCCCGATCATGGTCAGAGTTGGATTCCGAGTTTCTCTGTTGTTGTTTCTGCTGCTCGGCCTTGCCGGACTTGTTCCTCGAATGGTGGCCATGTTCGTGGCCAGTTTGGACCAGGTCCGGTGGTCGGATGGGTATACGCTCATGTGCAGGCGTTAAACTAGGAGGTGGTATGGGCCTCCTCACTCCGGAATGACTGTCCGAGTTGGTGCCACGAAGCGTAGGCTTGTCGGCAAAGGGGTTGACGTACTCCGGAGGTAAAGGCGGGGTAAACAACGCCCTGGACGGCGGCGCGTACGACGGCGGGTCCCGATAAGTCGGTGGCACGGTGGATCGGGCCACCGGGTACCTTAGGATCGAGGGGAACGTCGTTGTGGTAGGCACGGCCGAGGGTGGCCTGGGGGTCGAGGTGGCCGCTCCGATGGTCGTTGTCAACGGCGACGGCACCGTCGACAAGATCGTGCTAGCCGACATTTGGGCCTCGTAGGCCGGCACGCTCCGCTTGGTCGTGGTGGAGCCGTGTGCCACGCGGATGAATACTGCGGCCAGGTTCTTCTCCATGACCGAATGGTCGAGATTGAAGACGGAGCTGTTGGGGCCGCCATCGTTGGCGCGCACCAGGCCCGCTAGCAGCGCCAGCACCAGCAGCGTCGCCCTCGACGGGCCCAGTTTTCGTTTGCCTAGCATTCTCTCGTCGCTGCTGGCTTTCTGGGTCACGCTTCAGCAATAGATTCGTTCGGACCGCGGCGAGTCGATCAGAAGCGAGGCCGGGAATTTTCCCTGCGCCCGCCACCCGCGTGTCCAATCTCCGACATCGGATCGGATTGTTCAGCGGTGCGCGCACTGTCCGTCCCGCTCGCTCGCGACGTCGGTTTCACTCTTGCTCGGGCGCTCCTTCCACGGTAGTTGCTCCTCGCGGTTCACTTCTTTGCAGTCATGCTCCCGCGACTGTCAGGTGATTTACATCCGATTGCTCGGTGCGTTGGCACGCACGCGGCGATGAATAACCCCGGGCCTCCAGTGGATTCCAGCGGCGAGCGCGCCGACGGCCTTCGCCTTCTGTCGCAGTTCCACTGCGAGCCTCGGGCGGAAATTGCTTTTCCGCGAAATCCTCCTCTGGAACGAAGGTGTGGTTGGCCAAAGAAAGTGTCGCCCTCGTCGGTCCCGCTTGATTATCCGGATCGGATGGTCGCCGCTTTACGACGCCGCCTGCTCGTCCATCCTTGCTCCTCTTCAATTAGTCCAACCGAACAGTCCTCGGGCTCTGAAACAACATAAAAGTCGTTACTCCTCTGCGACAATCGCGCGATGTAAATAACCGAGTCGGAAACGATCCGCCGGGCCATTGTCCGGCCGGGCGCGTTTCCCATTGATATTTCGCCCGGTTAATTGAATTAATCCCGGCGTTGTAGCGCGCGCACGAAATGTGGGTGTACATTGTAATTTGGCATTGAAAGACGATCGGGATTCGCTTTTGCGCAGCATATTTGGTTCGCAACAGACAGGCAGCCAGATAAGTAGGCTTCCTCCCAGGCCAAAGGAACAATGTATTAAATAGCACGTAGGTAGCGGTAATCCTTAGAAGCGCTCTTATCCCCGGTTTTCTTAAGTTTCGAGAGGTGAGTTTCGAGGCGAGCGACCCGCCAGACAGGAAATTAATCATACGAGCACGGGAAACCGTGCATGTGCAACGCAAGCGTTCGTTCATAAGCCTTTGAAGTTGCGTTTACCTGCGCGCTGTGTCGCGACCGACGATGAGCTTCGATTCGCGTAAATGACTGCTTGCACGCGGAACGCTTGCAACGCATTAGCGTCAGAGTTACACGGGTTTTTGATAGCATGCCAGAAAGTGGGGAGTATTTTTTTGCAAGAAGAAGAAGTTTACAGATTCGTTTTTATTTCTTTATTTTTTTGTGCAAGTGATCTGATTTCAAAGGAAAAACGAAAAGGAAGAAAACTACTGTGCTTACTGTGTGGCGGAAGTTTGCAGCTCTTTTTAAGAAAAAAAAAAAATAAATAAAAGATGAAAAATTAGTTGCGAAAGTGTTGAAATAAATGCGACCTCTAGTTTTGATTTTTCATTTATAAAATTGTTCACGGTTTGAATTCGCTGCAAGTATAGCCAACTTTTAAATTATCTTAAAATAGGAAAAATACAATTTAAGTTTTTAAAAATAAAATTGTTGGATGTTTAAAATCATTGAAAATATATATTTTGCAAGCTTCTCCTTTTAATTTTCTTTCTTTTTACAAAGCAATTGTTAGTATTTAAGTTGGTATATTGTAAGAAAAAGGAATGTGAAACTACGTGCTATTTTGCATGATAGAAAGTGCAGTAAAACAAAGCTATTACTTAGAGTATTGAAATAAAAAAAGGAAAATGAAAAACGGTGACCTGAAACGTACAGGAAGTTTGCTATGATAATAAATCAAGAAATCTGAACTTTAGAAATTTTTATATTGAAACCAATGTTCAACCTAATCGGTATTTCTTGAATAAATAAAAACAAAAACCTTTTTTCTGTATTCAGTACTGAAATCTTTTTTTTTTTGTGGCTAAAGAACCACGTTTTAGCGACACAACTCATATGCTGTTAAATTTGTATGAATTAAATTTCGTTGATTCATCAACTTTCAAACTTTTTGCAAATTTTTATACGTTCCACTTAAATGTAAGAAAAAATTTGACAAATCTGACTGTGATTTATAATTTTATAACATATTTTCTGAAATAATACTCATATTTTTCTTTTGTGAATGACATCTTATAGTGTAGCATAATTTATCTCTGTTTTACAAAAGTGACTTCGAATAAGATACCAAATTGATTGACATTTGTTTCCTCAGCGTGGGTGTTTAGATATATACGACACATTTATTCTATACATTTTAATAAGTGAAGTTTATCAATTGAATATATTTATTCAGTTGTTTAGCCGTACTCTTTTTCAATGCAGTCATATTCAAATTTTACCGAGCAACTTTAAAACTCGAGCTTTAAATTGCAGTACTAATTCACGCAGATACGTGTTATTTATTAATCAAGAATTGCAAGTAATTTATAATGATAAAAGTATTTTGGTGTGATTATTTTGTATTACGGCAATATTAATATAAATGGTAATGTAAAAGTCATGAATCAGTGTGCATAATTAACATACGCGAATTTCAAAAGCCTTATTTAAGACGCATAATATTTGAACTTAGAATGCTTTGGCTTAAATCCAATTAGTATATCTTTGAGTTGAACAAATATTTCTAATTTGTGCTTTGTAAATCATCGTTTTTATTTTTTAACGAAGCGCTCTACATGACACTCAATCTATTTTTTTGTTCATTCATTCATTCATTTTTTTTCTTTATCGAATAATAACAATATATTCGCGTGTATATATTAATGCACAAATTGTTCATTTTGTTAAGAAGTCAACTGCGATTTCTTTTATAATTATTTTACGAAGAACAAAATTATGTTTTGAACTATTGAATGGACAATCTCGTTCTCCAAGTGTAGCTGCTTTAAAGTCTATTGTAATCGCTGTAATATGAAATTTAATGTAAGTTTAATGTAAGTACTCGAAGTTTGTTTCAAGCAAGTTCATCGAAATGAATATACAAATATTGAAATCCAATAGAGCATTCGCACAATTTCATTTCATTTATAATGTATTAATAATGTTTTATAATTTCATAACGTCAATGCACTCTAAAATTTATTGCTAAAAGTTGTACATAAAACAATTTTACTGTGATCACTCGAGCGGAATAAAACGCAAGTGAACGTGATATCAATAAGTTTACCATAATCTTGCTTCATTGCGATGACACATTTTTGGTGCAATATACGTAAAGTGCGAGTTAATGTTTACAATAGACTGTGTTAGCATAACGTAATGTCTCGTACGCAAAACGATAACTATTTACAAAATCTCTCACGTCTTTTTAACACAACCTTCTTTCTTCGTGAGCGGAGAGAAATTTTCTAGTGAAGTTTACTGGACTGTTCAATAAAGAAGCGATAAGCTGAAAAAAACCCGAGATATCGACTGTCTTTCTGTATTATGTACAACGCTCTCTTTTGAGTATGCGGAAGCAAAAATATCTTGTAAACGTTTATATTCTCATGTTTTTCGAAGAATCAAAATTGCTGAGAGAAAAAGATCTACCATGAATTGTTGTATAAATGTCTTACTTTAATTGAGTTAGTATATCGATTGTAGGAGATAAAGTTAGAAAGAATTTAAGGAATTCGTATGTAACATGGTGAAATGCATGCATTAAGAATATTACGTATCATAAGATAAGCTGTTTATCTATATTTTACGATTATTATTGATACTTTTCACTTATAGTTTCATAAAAGTTAGAATTTACGAATTTTTTATCGAGAATCTTTTGTCAGACACAGATGCCGCGAAACTCAAATCATTGACGTTTTGACCACGCGACATCTGTAGGTATCTATTTTTATCGTTTTCATGTTCTTTATGATTTATTTCATTGTTGAACAACTTTTAAACACAACCCTTCAGAGTGCAGATTGGATTTCTCAGGACTTTTCAGGATGGCGTATGTGGGTCATCTTGGAAAGTTTTTACACAAATCATATTATATATTATAAAGAAAGAAATATTTTAATTTTATGAATAGAAAATTTTGTTACTGACAATGTATTTTGATCTGAATATAAACATATATTTGCATATTACTCCAAGATGTGAGAATGCATATGTTTAATTATACTTTTAATCTATGTTTCTAAAATTACTCATACATTTACTCATAGCTGATTTGCCAGGCCACCTAAATTTTCAAACAAAAAGAAAGAGCAAATAATAATTAACTGAAAAAGAATTGATTGTGTTAATGTGCGTGAAGTTTGAAACGTTGGATTTAATCAAATTTGAATTCAAATCGATCATTGACAGCATGATGTAACAAGGTTGATGTGTTGACAGTAAGTTATTTTTAAAAAAAATTGATTCAGGTATTTTATATTTTTGTTTGTCCAATTGTTAAAATTCAATGTTTCAAACTTCAAACATAACTTATGCATAAAAAATTGTTATACTTGGTAAAAGAGGGATATACTTGAAGATACTCTACAATAATTGTTTAGTACAGCCATGAAGGGGGATGATTCATTGTATAATTTCATTACATTATCGAATTATCCTATAAATTCATTGATTTATAAAGATAACAACTCGATAAATATAAATTCATTATATGTATTGAGTACATGTCCCCTTTGTCCAGAAATATTTTGAAATATTTCCTACCTCGTAAAATGTATCAATATTTAAATCTATTATTTCAATACATTACTTCACAGCAATTTCCTTTATTTTTCCAGATATATCCCAATTGTACCATTTTTAAAATCATTGAAATAAATATAAGTTTTTTATGTGTAACAAAATTTATTTCATGCTTTAATAAAAATATAAAAAAAAGTTAATAAAGAATTAATTTTTTTATTTTTTTCAATTCTCAATTTTTTCAGCGTGCGTTTAAAATTATACAAAATAAATAAAATAAAAATTTGCCTGTTTTACTGATTTTCGGACATTTGCTGGTGCGAGAATGTAAAATTATGTTTCCAGATTAAATAGATCTTCGTTCTATTCAATACTGAAACACAATTCTTGCGAAACTCCGCCAAACTATTTTCACCATGAACGATTATTCTCAAGAAAATTAGAATGTTTCGAATGCGAACTCGCCGTTCGTTACGGTACAAGTGGATAATTTCGCGAAGAAACCTCGTCCGCATGCAACGCTTTCGTCTCGAAGAACGCGCTAAAAGTCGCGATGGAAGCTAGTCTTTGCAATTTCGACCGAAATTTCGCGATTTCGTTCTTAACGGCACATTTGTTGCTTCAAATTATCGCGCATTTTTTTATGTATTCTGAGAAAAGGAAAGACACAAAACTCGTTGAAAAATTGCGCCTATTCTCTTCTAATCTTTCTCTCTTCCACGTTTTCCAATGTTCCGTCTTTTGTTTCGTGGAAAGGAAGTGTCAAATGAAAACGGTGGAAAATCGTCGAAAATCAAAAGGACTTTAAGAAGGGGCTTGCAACTTTTCCATTTTTTTTTTGCAACAAATTTAAACTGACAAGTCTTTTGCATTAAAAATAAAAATTAGAGTTGCGCGTGAAGTTTGCCACGTGCTGAAATGCCGTGACTTTTGGACTTGGTAAATGTTTTAAGTGTAAATATTTGAAACGATGCTTTTTTTTCCAAAACCTACAACAGTTTGCCAAGCTGTAAACTTGATGAACATTAATTAGAGATGAAAATCGATTAAACATTTTTAAAGTGAAATATTGACTAAAAATGAAAGATTAAATTTGATTCGCCATTGAAACTCAAAACATTTACCACGCCACTTTTCTTGTACTTCTACTCGACTTAATTATTTCCATTGTACATCAATTAAAGATGAAATTCGTTGCAAAAAAGCGCGCAGTAGATAAGCTGCGACGAATGAAAGCAACTGATGGTGCCTTGCGCTGGTCGCATCTTTTTTCGCGTGGAAAGATGTCGCGGGAAATGTTGTCGAAGCGGGAAAGGGAGGTTGGGAAAAGAGTCGGGAAGGACGGAGAAATAAAAGGCGGCGTTTTGCCGAGGAAAATTGGCTCGCGCGAAGGAAGCCCGGAGTGGCCGGCCTGAGGCGCGCTTGGTTGCGCAACGGCCGACGATAATTCGACGCGTCATCGGCGCGATTTCACCGTGGTTTCGCGCGGCCGGCGGATCGAGTGGAATCCTAAAACGCCTGGAAACCGCTCACTTCTCATAGTCGCGCCGCTAGTCCGTGTAATACTTTCACGCGTTTCTCGGTAAGAGCGCGGTCAGAGAGCAGAAGCGAGCGGCCGAGCGGCAGCGCCGGGGCCCCTGAGATTCCAAGTGTGTGCCATCGTCGAACGTGCCGGGCGAGACAGAGAGAGCGCGCCGAGCCGGACGAGGAGGAAGAAGAACTAGTTTCTCGACGGGGCCGAGCGCGCAAGCGCGGATCCCGAGCGTTCGATTGAATAATCGAAAATACGACGCTCGATCGGCTCGGGCTTGGCCCGGTCCGTTAATTAACGATCAAACAATGCCAAGGTGCCAGGGCTGCCCGATTATGGAACCGTAATCGATTAGTCCGAAATCGATTAATCATGATGAATCTTGCATTCGTGAAAAATCTCTGAGTTTGTTGAAGGGTCATTAAGTTTTGCTTCGCCAAGTTTTCGTTACATTCTTTATTGCGAACCTCGGTTTAAAAAATGATTTTTCTTGCTTTGAAATGATTTTTTCTAATAAATGGCATCCGTTTGTTATAAGAATAATTTGATTGTTAGAATATAATTCTCGGTCAAAATAATTTTATATTATGTGTTGGTGGTAAGTGAAAAATTAAAAAAAAAAAAAAATAACGATTGTTTTCTGTATCGGCGTTTTACACTGAAGAAATATTCTTGAAATTCACATGATTGAAGTTGCGTAGACTGAAACACATTACTCGCTTGACTAAAGTCCATAAATTCCATACCAAACTATGTTTCAAATGAATGATGCTGAAAATCTTGGACTACATTTACACTTATTTTCATGATTATTATTAAAAATATATTCCACTCACAAAATTTTTGACTACATTAAGTTAATCGTAGTATTTTTTTATTCGACTGAATTATTTTCTTTTCTACTGAATACAGCGTTGTAATGTCTAAATTCTGCCAAAACCGATTTCAATATAAACAATCAAAATCAACATTTGATTTTATTTCATAACGAATAATCAAAGTAAAATAATCTTCTACAGGATAATCAGTAAAACTGAATCGATCATTTAACTCAAACAATCGATTGCTCTTTTTATCGCGATCGGGCATCCCTAGCCGGTCGATCGACCGGCGATTAATCGCAATTACGCGGCCATTGTGGGTCTCTGTGACACCTCCAGTGTCCCTACCCGGTCTTGCAAGAAATTCAATCGGGCCCGCCGATCGATGATTAATAATTAACGCGGCCCTCCTCGCCGGCGAAAATAATTTCGTGGGCTTCGATTGTACGGGCCATTGACGGACGGTATTATTCATAAGTGTTGCGTTACCGACACCTCGCCGCCGCGGACCATGATATATGGTATTTTCAAGTCGTCACGGCGGGCGCACATACGCGGCCGCAATCAATCTTCCGGCCGTGAAAAGAACGGACGGCCGAGGCGCATTTCGAATTCAGCGGATTAACCGGTCGACTCGAGACTGGGATGTTTAGTCGGGAATAAATAATACGGCGAGGGAAGAGGGGAAGGGGGGGGGGGCGTTCGGCAGCTCGCTGCGAAATTGAAGCGACGCGTCGAAATGACTCACCTATCCGTCGTCGCGCAACTCCCATAATAATTAGCCGGCCGTTGTTGCGACTGGACGTGCGTCGAACCTGCAACAGACAAGAGAACGTCGCTTTTAATCGGCGTTTCGATTTAAAAGAGGCATTGATCATTTTGGTCGCGTCGGCGTTCTTACGCGACGGGAGAAATTCGCACGGCCGTTTGGCATTTCGTTCTAACGGGACGGAAAATTCGGTGAATCTTTTAAAAATGCCTGTCAGCCGACTGAAAAGAGCGATGGCATTTGAAGTGTGCGCCGGCGATGTTATAATCGGGAAAAACGCGCGCTCGCAATTATATTTTGCGGTTTAAACGATTAGCGGGATTTCATTTCGTGACGAAAACATCGGGCTTTCGTTGTAATGAAATGGAATTGAATCAGTTATGTGGTTAGCGCCAATATTGTAAAGGCCGACGATATCTACGAGCGTTGAAAATCAAATATATTTTAATTATGATTTTATTTTTTATTTTTATTGTTTTTTTTTTCTTTTCTTTTTTCTTTTTCTGTCGGTGTAATGAGGAAACGTGCGTCGTTTTTGTGATTTCATAGCGTAAGCTACGCTTTCGTTGCGCGTTTTATAATATTGGCGTAAAAATGTTAAAGACTCGCGCGGGGAAATGTGTCGTGTTTTTATACAAGCGTTTGGTATGCGAAATGTAATAAATGAATAAAATTTTTGATGGAAGGAAGTTGACTTCTTTTTTTGATGAAATTAATTTGTTATGCAAATAAAATGGACGAAACCTTCAAGTTTTAAATGTAAGCCACGTTTCAATTTTTTTCTTCCTTCCATTTGTTTTAATTTTGTATGAATAAAAATTAGACTTCGTAGCTTTGTGGTCGCGCTGTGAAAAATAACGTCAAAGAAGTTAGTATTTAAAGAGTGACTAAATCGTAAAACGTGTGTATCTATAAAAGTTACTGTTTTCTAGAGACACGTCTGCTGATAAAATGAATAAATGACACGGTTTTATTGAAGAACTTATCAGCTGAAAGCAAGGATTTTTAAACTATAAATATGTCGCACGACTGTGAATCACTGTTCAGCTATTTTTTTCCATATTAGTTTTCTGCAGGAGTACGTTACTCTAATCTTAAAAGGCATTTTCATATTATGTTCCTATAATTATAGATTAAGAAGACAGAGTTGCAAAACATGCGAGTTAAACCGCGAAAAATACATTTATTGCGAAATCATTTTGCGGAATATCTTATACACTATTTGTAATTTCATTTTTTTTTCAATTTAACTTTTTTTTTTCTAACTGCAATATTTCTTTGTAATTGAGAAACATTTTCGAATGTTGTACAAAATATAAATTATATTTCATATTGAGTTTATTATGAAATAAACAAATTTCTTCTTCGAAACACATTTTTGAAATAAATTGAATTATTCTTTTGTTTAAATACTTGTTGAAATAAATCAAATCGTAACATTTTTGTTTCAAATATTTCGTATATTCGTCAAGCATCGTTGACCTTATGAAGTTACTCTGAATTCAAAAAAAATTTCGTTGAATCAGAAAAATATTTGATAACTTTATTCAAACAATTCTAGTTAGCACTATTCTTCTGAACGAGTACACACGTGAAAAAACAATCTGTCAAGTTGACAAAGAAATCTGTGAAATCATATATTTTCCATGTCAAATAAACTTAAATTTTATGCTGACGATTCATATTGACATTATTCATTTACGCTTTAACATAAATGGCATATCATGATACGAACAAATATTTCTTTCTTTTTAGTTATTATTTTTGTTTAACGAAACATAAATTATGTGATAACTTGAATACACGTATTTTCGGACGGTTTTATTTTATTTGCCGATAAAGTCGAACGTTATTATTGAAAACAATCATATATTAATCCTATCATATTCATCAGCATAACTGTCCGCTAGAATGATATGTCAAGTTTTAATTACGCATTGTGCACGCTGAACTGGCAATTTCAAATCTGACAGAATATTGTACCAATTTTACGAAACGTATTTTTTATTTAGTTTGCGCGTAAGAAAGAACATTTTGTCGCGCACAGAGCATTGTTTAAGTGTCGCCCGACAGTCCTTTATCTCTTGAAAGCGAAGCAGTTCTCGTTAATTGCCAAAGTAGGGTGTTTTTAAATAAATATCGTTGAAACGCGAAACGAATCATTGTAATTAAATCACTCGACTTTATCACTTCAAGGAAGCGTTTTCTAGTTAAAAGTTTCATTATTTATGTCGTTTTTCGTAAAAGTTCGTTCCGCGTTTTTGAGGTGGAAAAAAGTGGCGCAATAATAAACGAAACTTGCGAACATAAATTAAAAAACGTTTCTGGGTGTAAAATTGCACTAAAAGCAGTTTCGCATCGTATTTACGAAATCGCTTCCCATCTTCGGGCAAGATGATTTTGACAAATTTCCAAAATAAGTGTACCTCGCCATTATGGCAATAAAAATTTTCCAATTTAATATTCAAAATGTAAGTCAAGTTCCTCCAATAAACTCGTTCAAAATCCAATAAAATAATTTCGTTGGACAAAACAAACGTCGCTGCCGTGGCGAACCCTTCTTCGCGTGTGAAATCATAACAAAGCATCAACCCCCCCGAAATCGACTCCATTTACAAAATTACTAATAAAACGCTCGCAATTGGAGGTCGCGTCAATTGCGAGTTCGTCAGCCGGCAATATTTCACTTGGAACGAGCAAGACGCTCTGGATGTTGATGGTCCGGAGCCATTGTCTCCCCTGGCCCCCCGCCGCTAATAATAGTTTCGACATCGCGCCGACATAATCCAGTTGGTATTGCTATCAGCGACCCTCGTTCGCCGGGCGTAAAAAAGTTTTTCCACGGCCCTCGTAACAGATTCTTATCCGCCCGCGGGCCAAGAATTATTGCTTACAAATGTATACCGAAATAATCCCGGGCATTAGCGAGCGGCGCACCCGGGCCATTATGACCGCTCGGGAGGATCTCGTCACTTCACTTTCGCCGCAGCCCCCCTCCGGCCGATACATCGGGAAACGTTGAATGGTGGAAATTACCATTCCTCGTGGCACAGATCTTCGATTAAGAGATGGAAATGAATAACGTGATTAATGGCCAATTGAGACGTAAGAGTGTCGCCGGGCTCCGGTGCTTTCATGTTTTTATTCATCATCCTCCATAATGATTGGTTTTATTTCGTAATCTTCGACGGCGCTGTGAAAAGTAGTAACGATTATTGTGGCCATAATTTTTTTCTCCTCGTCTTATCGCTTTTTTGTCGGACGTTAATCAAAGCTTGACAAAAAGCCCGTCTCGTCGTTGAAGTGAAATGTCAATGACTGACGAAGTGACGTAAATTTACTTTATGCCGCGGTGCATAAAGTACGCTCGGTAATTGTATATTGGCGTATATGATTGTCATTCTTATTAAGTAGTGAGAATTGAAGAAAGTATTCCAATGGTATGATGAAAGCAATTTATAAATTATAAACACTTATTCAGCGCGATAGCTTGAAAGCAATTTGAATAAAGTCTGTCGAAAAGTTTCTTTATTGGGTGTAGTGCGATCTGGAGTTCGTCGGTTTTTTGATGCGTCGACTCAAAGGGATTGTTAAAATAACAGTCCTGGATGGTATAGCTTGTATATATTATATACACACCAATAAAACCACATTGTACCGCAGATGTTGCAATTTATTTCATTTTGTAATCGATAGAATATAAATAGTACTTGGAAAATTTATATTGCACTCACAAAAATCACCCAAAAATTACCTTCGTTCAAGAATCACGAAGTTTTGCTATTATTTTCTTCGATTAAAACCTAATTATATTCTACCAAGACATTTTTTCTTAGCTTAATCACTTAATATCTTTTCTTAGGAAACTTTTCTTGGTTCAAGAAAATCTATTCTTGGCAAAATATCATGATACATTTTGTCTTGGACCAAGAAAATTTTCTTCACTCAATGCATCCTTTTTGTGAGTGTGTGATTTACTACTTGCAAAAAAAACCTTGACAATATTTTAATAACTTCGGTTATAAAGTGATTCTGTTGGATAAACAAGATACGTTATTAACCTATGACGATTCGTCAATACATCTAAAATACATATACTTAACGAAAATTTTTTTTTAATAATTAAAATTGTTAACACAATGCACTTTAACACTAATTAAGAAAATGAATAATTAATCTTGCTTGTGAAAACCAAGAAAAACGTTTGAAACTTTAAACTGATTTACCCAAATATTATGAACAAGAAGTTTCATACGTATATAATATACGAGTTCGAACTTGGAAAAATTATTGTGCAATTGGTGTTTGCGAATTGCAAAGAAACTAATCCAACTCTCCCCAAAATGATAAAAAGTTGGTAAAGTAGTCAATCAAAATCGATATTGATATATTTCTGTTAAAATGAAAAGATTTTACAACGAAATCAGAAAATGTTTTCATGAAAATTTGTCGAACTTCAATTCCGTATATTACATACGTACAAAACTTCCTGTCCATAAAATATTTGACAATGCAACAATCGTTTACCTCGCACCGCTCCTCGGACATAACGCTCGACCTTCCTTCGCCCCAACTGTCCCATTAGTTTCCAAAACACTAAGCGAAATTGGGCCCGACGCAATAACGGCCCATTATGCCCAACACCTTGTCGCTTAAGCGCCATTCAACTGCCGTTTCCGTCGTCAACTTCGCGGCCTCAACAAGTGTAGGCCGCAACTGCGCATAATTCGCCCGAGTCAACGGCTTAGGATCGGGGAAAAAAGAAAAGAAAACAGGGGGTAGGGGGACAGGTAACAATGACCGCGGGATTAGGTGAAAAGGCGCGGCCGTCCTCTCGAAAGGTCGACACAATGGCCGGTTTTCCGGAACCCACTCGTCGTATTTTAATGGCCGCGTCCGGCCGCCCGGACAAGATAGCTTCATAAAGCGAGCGCATGCGACAAAGGGATCGCCAGAGTCACCCTCGGCGCTGATTTATCGCCGTTTGACAGCGCGCCACCTGGGGGCCCGATCTTCCCCCGACCAGAAACGATAATGGCCCCGCAAACTTTTCCCTAACCTTGGAACTCCGCGGTCCCGGACAAACAGCGCCCTCTCTCTCTTTCGCGGATCGCCTTCGAGCAGTCCGTCTCGCTCGGCGACGGAAAACTGCGGCGTTCCGACGGCGTTAATCGGGGGGACAAGCGTGACAGATTTCGGCGTCGTTCCGTTCTGTTGAAGGAAGTCGCCGGGAAGCCGTGTTTCCGGGTTCGGAAAATGTCACGCTACTTAAGGCCCGGTTTCTTCGTCCTTTTTTCTTACCGTCCTTTTTTTTGCCGTCCTTTTTTACACGGCCAACAACCGCGTCCGACCCTCCGCAGCTTTAGTTTCCCCGAAGCGAAAAAAACGCGAAAGAGGGAGAAAGATGGGGGGGGGGGCAGACAGCGACAAGTTAATTTATTTCACAAGGAGCCCGGGCGATTGCGTAATCATGAAAAGCGCTTTGTGGTGGCGCGGTTATTATTGTTTCGGTTTAACACGCCGGGTTTTATTCGGACGTCGCTTCTCGGCATTCCGGGGGCCTTTTGATCAGCGCGGCCGATTCGACTCGCGGCCCGTTGTGTTGAAGGAAGTGGCCGGGTGAAATTTATGCGACGATTTTATGCCGATGAGAGGAAAAATGCCTTTCTGGTTACACGTCTTGGGATGAAAAAAAGTGAATAGAAAACGAGGGAGGACAAAAGAGGGGAGAGGAAAAAGGAAAAGAGAAATCTCGAAACTGCAGCGAGGAATATCGTTTGCGTGGAATTGGCTCGGGGTGCGGCGGTTAAGTCGAAATAGATTGTTGCTTAGTTGATTTAATTAACGGATCGTGTTATTAATTACGGGGAAACAGTTTGCCAAGTTTTATTGCGCTTCTCGGATCCGAAATTTCGAAGCTTTGAGTTAAAGGTGCAGAAATGTGTATCGCTTCTTGCGGCGCGCGGGATTATAACAGTCAATTTCGAATCGTGACGGTAAATTTCAATGACTAGTTTAAATTAATATAGTTGTTGCGATAATTGGCGTTTCATTGATTTATTAGGGACAAAATAATAAACACTTGGCAAACATATAATAATCTATAAATTAGTTATCCGAAGATTGGTTGTAAATGAATATTCGAAGCTTACGTTGTTCTTTGTTCCACGATGTTTCGCGATGAAAAAGGTTCCATTAAAAATGATCGTATTGCCTCATAAAGTGAAAATAAAATTTGCGTACAAGATAATGAAAAGACGCTCCAGCAAAATTTGTTAGGATCATGGAAACATGTACGACATCATAATAAAAGTTTGCGTAATTAAATTGTACAGTAAAAAATGACGCAGCCTCGTTAATATAATAATACTTTTTTGTAAAAGGCAAGAAGAAAAATGGTCGACTAAAATTTTCATTAACGCGTTGACCATTTAATCTAAAAACTTGCGAATTAATTTCACGTCCACGCAAGTCAAAATATCATTAACTCGAAACATTTTGAAACAATATTTTTTCTATCTTAACTTCGTGAAAGCGTATAAAAAAAAAAAAAAAAAAAAAAAATAATGAAAAATAAACGTTGCCCTCACTTTACAAGACCGTGAAACTTTCCGAAACAAAATATACAAATTCGCAACGCAACCGCTTTCCGCGCGTTCATCTGCACTTGAAGCCTCGACAGCGACAGTACCGCCACCTTAACTTCCTACTCTCCCCCTCCACCCCGAATTATAAAACTTACCGGCGGCATGATTGTTGAAAATGGTAGTTAAGCCAATGCGTTGGCCGGGAAATTTTCGTCGGCTTTACGAAATTCCCGAATTGACTTGATCGAATTTCACGAGCGCCTTAACTCGCTTATCCAGCGGCGCGCCTTTTAACTCGAAACTTGAGTCAACTTTATTAAAAGCTAGGAAAAACGCCCGGCCGAACTCCCGATGCGATCGTTTAATTTCTTTAACAACGGCAACCAGACGATATTCCCAGCACGTACGTTCCAGCCAACAATCGTTAAACGTATCAGTGAGTTGTTTGTTAATGACGAGCCGTTGGGTGCGCGGAAGAGGGGGAGGACGCCAAATTGTTCTCGCTCATAAATTGCGTTGCCGAAATTTCGGCAGCGCGAGTCATTTCCTCCGGCGCGCCGTCACAAATTGATGCATTGCATAACGATTCCTCGGAACCCTCGCGCCGCAAATTAACATAGCTAACGGACGAATCGCCCCGGCGAGACGCTTTATCTAACATCAAACGTCAGCCTTCGGCGAGCAGCGGGCCGAAAAAAAACCCGCTCCTCCATTGTGCTCGACTGGCTCTCAATGTCGAATCAATAATCACGACGCCGTGTATCGCGCGCGACTCACCGTGAGCTGCCGTTGATAAACGCGCGGAATCACAGCCATCGTTTTCCATCTTGTTCGGATTCCACGAAAAACGACGCTCGAAATCTGCCTGCCGCCGTTGTATCAATCGTTTTACGTTGTTTGTCGAAAATTGATATCTAGTAGAGTATATTTTTGAAAACATTTTCAACGTGTCTTTTTTTTTTTTTTTTTTTTTTTTTTTGAAGCAGCAACAACGGTGTTAAAAATTTTGATGCAAATATTTGAGAATGAGTATTTAGAATAGTCGAAAACCGATACTTGGAAAATTATAGTTTTGAACGTTTTTTTAATGGCAAAACAAGTTGATGTTAAAATGTTGAATAGATTTTAAAGGTAAAATATTATTTCGAATGATGTTAATACATTATAAAGTGAAAGCAGTTTTTTCTTTTTAAAGACAGATTGTTAAATTGGCGGTGTGAATGATTGAGTCGAACAAAGTGTGCAAAAACGATATGGTTTAATATTTTGAACGATATGTTGCGAGTTGATTTACATTCGATAGAATTTCGAATTGAACTCATGTAAGGAATAATGCCATATACATGTACGCGTAACGTATGTATGGCGTGTGTCTGTCGCGCGTATAAATGAGATTTCGTATGACTGCCATATGTGCTATTTTATATACAGTATATAGACGTTCTGTGTTATTTGATTATGTTTTGGAAAATTACAATATTTGATTAAAAGTGTTGTTGGATTAAATGGGAAATTGAATTAGAATTTTGATTGGTTTGAAGATATACATTTTGAAAAATAATAAAAGTATAAAAATTTATACTGTTTAAAAATAAGTGGTAAAAACTACTATAGTTTTTTTTATTATATATTTGAAAGGGGTCGAATAAAATTATGCATTTTAAAATTTCTTGCAAAATATGATTATCATCCGATTTTCATTTAATGTAAAAACAATTTAGATCGCTTTGTATATACGTAATCATTTATTTTTATAATTTTTTTTAAAAAAAATTACATACGCTTTATCAATATTCCACGTTTACTTTTCATATCAACACTTTTATTCAAAAATAACTTCCCAAAACTTGAAATGAAATGTTGTATAAAAATTATTTTTTAATAACTCTTCGTCCCAATTATCTTTCGAGACATACGTTTTGATTTTCACCAAGTGAAATTCGAAACTTACCCTGGTTCAAAAATATCCTGAAATAGAATTCCCTTTAACGGGTGTATCGAGCTCGTGCTTTTTTCACTAACATTTCTTTTTCATTTTTCACATCGAGCCAACATATTTTCACACACTTTCGTTTTTCCAAAACAACTTTTAAACTCCAATACAACGCCGCCACGTGTTTTAACAATTTCGCCTATTTAAACTTGACCAGGAACACGTTGCATAAAACGAAAATTTACATTTAAATAACTTTGAAAAACATAATATTCCATTAAAACGTCCACCCATCCAAGCCGCAACAACTATAAAACACTAATCTAAACGTAATCGCCAACTCCCTTCCAACTTTCGCGCGTTAACAGGTTAACCCGAGTCACTACCACCTTTAATTCAAGCGACAAGTGTTGCAATTCCAAGCACCGAAAACAGAGACACCAAATATCCGAGCACTGCCGTCTCACTTTTCGCCAGCGAGCTCGCTCCGAAAATGGCGAAAAGTCGTGTCTATTAATTGTCCCTCGTTCCCTCGTTTCGCTCATTTTCGCTTTCTTCGGGGGCCTGGGGAATTAGCGCGCGCGATTGAAACGGACGCGCGGGGCAAGGGGGGAATACCTCGAGGGGGCGGGGGGGTCGGAGATCGGATTTTCACGAGCCCCGGCGTTTGGCTTACACCGGACTGCTTAAGGCAACGTTACGTTATGTCACGTTGCGTTACGTATTGCCCATCCTTTTTCCCCGTACAGCTTCATCCATGCGTTAAATTCCTCCGGGGGATTGTCCCTCGGCCGCGTGCCCCCTCCCCGGCCAACTTAACCTTACTTCGGCGCGGCTCGGCTCGCTTCGATTCTCCTCGAGGAGACTCAATAATGCATACACACGCGCGCCACCAACACTCGCGCGTTCGCTGGCACAAAGGGCACGCGTGTTGGAAGATGCTGCCTCAAATTTAGCGTGATGTATGGCCGCCGAGCGACGGGGTGCAGCGCCGGGGGACGGGGGGCCCCACCGAAAAACGATTAGGTCGATTCAATGAAACGTTGCTTTGAGGCCATTGATTTTCTCGATCTTGCCTCGCTCCTCCCGTTCGTCGCCAAAAAAACTCGCCTGTGAATATTCGCCGATCAGCGGCGCGGCCAGGTGACACGACCTGATTGCCTCTATATTTACAAGTTTTTGTCACCTCCCCCCCGTAGGATTTTCGGATTTAATGCTCGGCTTTTCGTCGGGTAATGATTGGGTGTAATCAGGCAGTCGGTGCGGTGATAAATCTGCACGGAAGAGGGCTGAGTCGAATGTGGACGGATTTGGAGGTTGTTATATGTGGGGAAGAATAATGAAAAAAATTGCTGTTTTCTTGGTAAGAGTCGACGTACTTTACCGAAATTGGCAAATCACTATTTTAATCTATTGAGGATTTTGATTATGGCGTAATTGTATGAATGTGAAGTTATCCACGTGGAAATATCCATATGGTTAGAACTTTGGAATAATTGAACAAATTTGATGTATATTTTAAGAATAAATTCGAAGTATAGTATTCAAGCAGATTTTAAATACATACTTTTACTTTACATTTTTTATTTAATTTTTTCCACATTTTATATCGTGTGGATATTTCCACGTGGAAAACTTAACACTCATGAAATTGTAAACGTGTCATTTTTTGCAGAATTTGCTGGTTTTTAATTATTTAAGAGACAAAAGGGTAAAAATTACCATTTACTTGGTAAAGTGTGACGATACTGTACCCTGAATGGAAAATTACTATTATATAACAAATTTTGTTTACATTCTAGGTCGTAACATTAAATACATAATTAATTTTATCAAATCAGCTGATGTTTGTATTTTTTTATATCTAGTAAGTATTATTCAATGTGGTATATACTGCGAGAAAAAGGAAAACAGCGGAAGTTACTTTAGTGATGGGAACGTTGGCATTTTGGTAGGTAAAGTGAGTGTCGTTGATAGCGAATGATTATCTGTGGGAGAAAAGTCAGTGTAGAAAGTATGGTTAATTAAGGTTATTTAGTAGATAAATTTAATAGCGAATGTTTATTGATCTTCAAATGTCAAAAATAGGTAGTAAATGTACGGAGTGCAGGTTCGCAATTTTATTATGAAGATAACCTTAATGTAATATACGTGAAGTTTATCACGTGGTCAAATGTCATTTGATTTGAACTTAAGAAAGTTCAGATATGAGAAAAATGAAATAATTTGAAATTGATAATTATTTCGCTGATAACAGAAATATTGTGAAATATTTTAAATACATTTAAATGTTACTTAATTATCGTAGACTTTTCGCAAAAACTTTTCATTTTCTTATGCAGGCCCAAAGTTGGTGTTTTCAACCCGCTCTAATAAATATATATGTGTGTGTATTTGTAATTAGTCTGTGTAATAACGGAAGGAAGCAACAGAAGTGTTAGTTATTAGAATAATTCACCGGAATTCATGAAGATTGTTAATACAAGTTAACCGTTCCGCTTTATTGTGGTAATTACATATATTTACTGAAACATACACTAATCGAACAAATAATTATTATTGCAAACAGAAATTATGCATCTAAAACTGGAAACGTAACAATTATGCACATACTTGTATTTATAGTAATACAGTTATACAAAAACTATGTTGTTACAAACATGACGATGGTGAAAATCACGTTCAAAATGACGTCAGTATGACGAAAACAAAGCTAAATTGACTTTGGTGTTAAGTCGGCGTGAAACACCAAATTACCATAATGAATTAATAGGATGAAACAAAATGAATACAGAAAAAATTTTAATTATCAAATAAAATGAATTAATCGTTCAACAGTTTCAATTTCAGATTTATTTGCATACGAACAATTGATTAAAAATTAATCGACATCACTCTTCCATTTTAAGTGTTCAATGAAAAATATGTTTTTCATTTCGATTGTAAAAAAAAAAAAAAAAAAAACACGAAGAAAATAAAAATGTTGAATAATTTTGAATTGTTTAATTTGTTTGCATACAAACAATTGATTAACAGTTAATCAAAACCACTCTGTTATTTCAATCGTTCGATCACGAATACAATTTTCATTTCGATTGGTTTAATGTTTAACGATTGATAAAATTCATTGTACGAAATAGTTTGGCAATTTTTAATACGAGAGACCGAGAGATTTACGAGACACCAAAAGTAGCTTACTTTTTCGAACACTCTGCGAAACCACTTTAACAGTACTTTTTTTTCGCCCATTTTTCTTCAACGATTTATCGGGGGACGAAGTGCACGATCGAATTTCAGGTTGTACAGGTGAGATTGCTTTAATTACAGGCGCATCAATGGGAGAATGATACGTCGAAACGTCTTGAATCTCCGTTCGAAAATAGATCCGAGTGGAATTGCGGATTAGACGACGAGCCGCCGGGATAAGGTTGAAAAATTGCGCGGCATTTTTGCCGATTCGCAATTATTTGCCAATTAACGCGGACTTGAACTCGCGGCGAAAAAAAGTCGCGTTTGGGATTTCACGGCACTTTTTTGTCACGTTAGCAAACGAAAACGCCAATTTTATTGCACAACTCGTGGGGCAAAAAATCACAGCCACGTTTTTTTTCCCCGCCTTTTTTGTTTCCACATTGAATGACCAAAGTTTTAAAGCGCGAAATAATGATAAAAATAACCCGACAAAGGTTTGATGTTTAACAATGTAATTTATTAGCTTCGCCTGCAAAATTCACCACTCGACAATAAATTACGACTTTTTATCCAATCTCGCCGTGTGAAATATTGAAAATCTTATGAATTCGTCCTTCCGCAGTGTTTTCACTCAAATTTATGGTATAATTTACTGTAGCATTTTTCCCGGTTGTAAATTACCTTCGACGTCGAATAAAAGTTGCTGGGAAAATGCTTAAACAATCGTCGGGCGGTCTCCGATTGCAAAGAATTTTTTTATTAATTCGCGACGAAACGCTCAATTTTAATTAAATTGCAAACTTATTTTACTGTTAAAACATGTATATTGCAAAATAAAAAACATATACATATACTGGATTTTAAATCTAAAACAACAACGTCCATTTTAACTATCAATTTATTATCACGGTATATACAAATCAAAACTAAACCGTTTTCAGTCTAATAAAACCCAAATTTTTAAATTTACAAAATGAAACGGGACGTTTCGCGCGCGCCGCCAAAGACGCAACTCGTTGCGCAAAAAAGAAAGGTGTCCGAGAAAACTGGAGGGGGAGAAGGAAAGGAAATGTAAAT
>JABFOV010000662.1:0-33858 GCA_022817685.1 Aradophagus sp. ZL-2020
AAGGAAGAACGTTTGGTAAATATTATTTTAACAAGAGAAGGAAAGAAAAAGAGAAGAAGAGAGGGATGGTGGGCAGGGAGAAGATATTAAAAAAAAGAATAAAACAAGAAAATATGAATAAAGATCTATAAATTTTTTATAAAAAAGGAAAATTTAAAAAAAAAAAACAAAAAATTTAGAAATAATAAAAAAAAAAAAAAAAAAAAAAAAAAAAAAAAAAAAAAAACGAATTTCAGTTAAAACATTTCTAATTTTAAACTCATAAAAAATGCAAACATGAAAAAATGTTAAGAGAATAAGTACACATTATTATTTTAATACAGAGATAAAGGAAAAGATAAACAAACTTATGAACTTATGAAAACTCAGAACATTTCTAAAACTCTTAAATTATATTATTTTCAAAATATCCTATACAAATTTAAACATTTATTCACTTTACTTGCTACCTAATAAAAAGCTCAACAAAGAGAAACATCAACAATGCCTTCAGAAAAAATTGCTGAACTAAACCCTCAAAATGGAAAAAGGCAGAAATATAAGTTGCAAGAAAATGACTCAAAAACTTGAAAGAAATACCCACCAATAGACACCCACGTCCCAACTGTAAAAGTAGTAGAAAACAAAACTAATCAAAGTCAAGGCAGTTAAATGATCCTGCCGTTTCACCAACCATAACCTAAAAGTCAACAAATGCGGTCAAGTCGAAATTACCGCGTTTACACCAACGTTACGTTATCCCGTGACATCATTATTAATAAAATCAAAAAATTAAAGCACCTCGCACAGGGAAACGAGCGTTCGTTGTTGTGGGAATAAATGTTTCATAACCTTGTCGCGTGTCAGCGAGGGGTGCGAGGCACGAAATACGGGACGAGCGATCGAATGGTGATGCCGAACGAGGTGAGTCGGTCGGCGAAAAATGAATGAGAAATGGAGAAAAAATGTATGCGTCTTGCCAAAAGTAACACATGAAATCAATGGTCGTTTTTGGCAGCAATCGTTCGCGTCGCGAGGTACTTACGGTGGCTGGGAGTTGGGCAGTCAGCGATCGATGCTCGGGCGTTTCTTACGGCTTATTCGTCCGAGTCGGACGCAAATAACCGGCCGCCGTGCGTCCACATTTGCATGTCTGTTACGCCGATTAACAAGTCGTAGGTTTACTGAACCACCGACTTACCACTAATTCGTCTTTTTCGTTTCTTCGATCACTGACTTCCGGTATTACCTGCCATGTTTTGGTCTTCAGAACGCCCTCCCCACCATCGACCGATTCGAGCCGCACACGCGGTTGCCAACTTGTATGCCGAAACATTAAGAAACGTGGGTAACTTTTTGTAATTCAGTTGTTAGTGTTTGTTGTTTTGTTAGAGGATCGTTTTGTTTTTATTTGTTTTGTATTTGAGTTTGTTGATTATTGTGGAGGCAGGATTTTCAAAACGGTTTTTAATTTTTTACATCAATTCCTATAATTTCCTGCGCGTGACATCTATTGTCCCTGAAAGGGGGGTCAGGAATTTTTGTTTATCACTAGCTTGCAGAAGCTGAAAATCGAATTAAGTGAAAAAATATAATAAGGGCAAATTTTAAAGACATTTTATGCTTATTGTTTAATTTTTGTTTATTTTTATCAATTTATTTAATTTGTTCCACAACTGTAATAATTTTTAACGACAAAGACATTGTTGATTATTTGTGCACAAATACTGGAAATAACAATTGTCAAAAAATTGTCATTAATCATTACTAAAATAGAAAGTAAATTCTTCTTTTGAAAAATCAAAGTAAAGCCAAGTGAAGTGTTTGTTTGTGAAGACATTTCATAGTACACTTCAAACTGACGTTAGATAATGCATTTCTGCCCGCGTTAAACGTTCCAGGCAATTCCAGTATAGCAGTTTTCTTCAATGGAAATGCCTGAAACGTTCAACGCGGTTGTACATCATATTCAATCTATCTGCGATATATGATTTTTATTATTTCTTTTATTTTATTTTTCTATAATTTTATTTTTATATATTATAATTATAATTATTTTATAATTTCAAATATAGAATTCTGATTAAAAATTACTGTCATATCTTCTTAATGTATATCTTTTCATCATATAGTACTTATTTACTAATTTTTTGTTTTTAAAAGTTTTTAAGTTATTTAAAAAAAGGAATCTATTTGCATATTAAGATTTATGTTTTTCTGCAATAATTTTCTTTTATTTATAAAAATTAATAATCAGATACATAATTGATGATATTTTCAAACAACAAATAATTATTTAATATAATTTTTCTAATCTTACATTTGAATTTAAATTTTATGATGTTCTTTAGATAGATATTAATTTGTTTTGCCCAAAAAGGTATGCACAGTATGTAGATCATTAGATTTCCAATATGAAGATACGTATATCAAATCATTAACTGAACATGAGTTTCAAATTACATATTTTATTAGCCCATATTCAAAAACAGAGAAAAAAAAAATTCTATCTATTTACTATCAAGTTTAAAACAAAACATTAGAAATTTAAAAGTACCACAGAAGCGTGAATTTCTAAACTTATAATTGTCTCATCGTCCACAGATCGCCAGGAGCGCTGCCATCGTCGTTCGATATCAGCCACACATTTCAACGCGTGCACCAACGTAGCCGCTTATAGTCCAAGTGTTGTAATCCCGTACAAAATGGCTACTAAGCTGCGGCCTAAGGGGAAATAACATTTTTTACAAGTTGCAGGAGTAAAAAGCAGTTACCCGGAATCTAAACAAATCACATTTAGGTAAGTCCTTGAGCCGCTGTTTAACTGCGAATATGAATTACGGCGTATTATTACCGGCTGCAGTTTGAACAACAAATGCGAGTTTACCCATTGCGACCATTTCGTCAACTGTACTCGTTTCATCGTTGATTCGTTCAATTGATACACGCAACAGCTGTGTCTGACGTAATACTTTAAGTTTTCAACTGTGAGTGTAATGCACTAAATAAAAATCCACGATTTTCGGCTTCGAGTCGGATGGTGATGTGCGGCCTGAGGAGCGAACGGATGGCTAAGGCGCTGCCTCTAAATCGTTTGGAACACTATTAGTTACGGACGGGCAGATGATAATTTACAGTTTAATCAGTTTTATTCTATTTATTAAGTTAATGTTACTATCGATTAAGTTCTTAATGATCGAGTAAAGTAAAAAATTATATAATTTTAGATTATTCATTATTTTCTTATTTGTCCTTTTTGTTTACTTGGGTAATAATTATATGCACTCTTACATAAGGTAGAAGAATGAAAGGATGACTATAAGAAAGCTGTGCCCGCTTATCTCCTTTCACTGATGATTGTTTGTGTATCTGTTCGTAAAATTATATTTGTACACTATAATCGACTATGTAGGTCACAAAGTAAATGAGAGTAAGTGAATAAGGAATGTGCAAGAGGCGATTTATGTACATAAAATAGGAGTTTGAACTTGGACAATTCGTTGCAATAAATGTCTGTAATTTTCTTTATAAACTTTTCCATTGCCCGTAGAAATTATCAATTTTAAGTTTTTTGACTACTTTGATTTGATTTGATTATTTATGATATTTCATATGTTTTTTGCAATTTATATAGATGAAAATTTACAGCATACTTGTTAAAAGTTGTAACTTGTATATTATATACATAAAAATTTTCTTATACATTATGGGCGTCTGAAACTTGAAAACAATACAAACTCCATTTTTTTAACTTCTTTCTATTGGGCAAAACTGCAGTCTAGGAAAAAATGTTTAATTGATATATTGATATATTTGTTGATATATTTTAAAATGTTTGCGATAGAATTTACTCATTTATTCTAAATTTGTTTTAAAAAAATTTAATATATAAATCTGGTATAACAAAAGAAAAGGTAACTTTTATTTATGATTATATTTTGAATAACAACTGCAGTATTAAAATTCAATTTTTCGTCAAATTAAACAAACAGTACACAATTTTTTTCTTTTCTCTATTAATATTGAATATTATTATTACAAATAATTCTATCTACATATTCTGTGAATGGAAGTCAAAAATTGTCTGCAATCAATGCTCTTGTTTACATTCTTGTCACATCACTTATATGTTTTCATTTGTTTTCCCCCTAAGTAAGCATAAAAGGGGATTCAGAATGAAAAATGCATAATTCTTAAATGTCTAATATTAGTATTAGTAAAAGTCTAATATTAGTAAAATTCTTGATGTGAACTTGATCAATTATTTTATATATATTTTTTATTCTTTTAAAATGTATTTAATTACATAATCAAGAATAATAATATAATAAATACATCAATGGGTTTGTCTTTAGAAAATGTAAGTACTTTTCACCACATTTCAACTTCTGACTTACTTTAAATTTATTTATTAATTTTTACATGATTAAACTATCTCAAAAATCCTATTGAAATTAATATTTTTTGGAAAGTTACCATTTGATTGAAATAAAAAATTCAGTGGACTTTTATTTTAAGGACGCAATTTTACGTTTACATACAAATGTACCTGAAAAAGTGTGTTCCTTAAAATAAGTAAACACTGTAATCAAATAACTTATCACCAAAAGTTGAATAAGTTTGAATAATTTTTTACTTTAATATTACAGTTTTATCATTTCTTTATTGCATTTGAACCAATATATGTAATTTTGCAAAAAGTATTTCTATCAACTGATTACAAAATTGATAAACCATATTTTAATGAAAAAAAATTGTAGATTTAAGTTGAAATGGTAAGTATACGCTGCTATTTGTCGCTTCCTTTAATCATTCTCAACTATTGCAATTATCTTCATTAAATTGTTTTCACTAGCCAATTTCTATATTTTTGGAATTATTAATTATTTCAGATTTGTATCAAGGACTTAAATTCTAAAAGCAATCAACAATGCAGAATTTCGATGATCTAGATATTGAAGGGCGCATGCCTTCACATATATCGGAAGAGGAACGTGAAAAGGTATTAATCGACTGATACAAATAGTTATACAAATAATTATAATAGTTGTAGTATAGCAAACAGCGTGTTAATAATTCTTGTTTTTTTCGACCATAATTATCATGGTCCTATAATTCATATGTGGTGAAGTGAACATTTCAAAGTGAGATCGTAAACCTAGAAGTATTACCAAGTGTTGGTGGAGTGATGGGACATGGAAATAGTGACTGCAATTTATTATACTTTCTAGTGCAATCACTTTTTTGCACTAATTTTATCACAAGACTGATATTTTCTTTTTCGAAACCGCGCGCGCTTCAATTTTGTATAAAGTTTGAATTTCAAACTATAGTTTGAAATTTGAAAGTATACTACATTCAATGCTTTCTCGCAGATCACTTTAAATTAGTATTATTTATTTACAATGTAGGGGATGATTTTTACCCCCCCGGAAAGTTTTTTTTTATATAAAATGGAAGGTTAATATAGTAGCCAAAATCTGAAAGTCAGGTTTTGGTTTTTCGATGAAAAGTTAACTCCACAAATAAAATGGCTTTAATTAACCATTTATTTTTCAATCAAGGTAGCAATTAAAAAATTTCATTTCTTTTCAACCAGATACTCATTTTGCATTCATCATACTTTTGTGATGGTGACCTACTCCATAACAAATGTTTTGTAGTACTTCTTTTACTATAAACAGTACCGATTCAATCATCACATTAAAAATTGATTGAAATCAATAAATAGTTTCTGTAACATTAGAACAATTTTTTCATTCTTCAGACTCGGCAAACAAAAAAACATTGACCGATCATGTCCTTTGAATGAAAAATGTCGTATCAAACTCGGGCGCAGGCGATGTTATGTAATATACTATTTATGGTATATTATGTGATATGGTATATTTTCTTGTGATTCGTGTGCAAATGTGCAATAAAAGTGCGGTTTTTCTGTACAGTGTGTACTGGGTTGACTCAGGTGAACACTTCTTTCTTTAATTTGTAACATTTCTTTAAAACATATAATCGGGTGACCAAATATGTTAGCTCTGATAATAATTCCTTTTGCTAAATTTAATATGATTGCCATTTGTGATAATGTCATTATATAATAGATGGGATAAAAAGAACATGTAAACACAAATTCGGTCATGTCCACGTCTTTTCAACATAAAATAATTAGTATGTTAAAAATGTTTAACAAATTGAAGAAAATTATGAAGGGGTATCAAAATAATTATGCAAAAGTGAAAATTAATCTATTAAAGAAAATATTATTTTTAATGCGTATGCGATGTTTATGATATAGATGTATAAGATTTACATTAAGAAAAATGTCGAAAATTTATTTAAGGAAACAAACTTGATTAAGAAATTTTATTATGCATGAGAGTAAAGTTATAATGTAATAACAATCTTTTCAATGATTTACTTTTTTCATAGTAAAATTTCATATGTTAATACACTTTACCATCAAGTATGTTAAATTTTCATTTTTCTCAATGTAGTCAAGTATTTCAGGACGTTTTAGAGTAAACTTTTTGGAAAAATTAAAATGAGTTTAAAAATTGTATATCTATACCATTAACGTTATTTATTTTTAAAAAATATATCTACAGTATTGTTTTGTTTGATATTTTATTTTACGTTTGACCTTTTATATCCGAATTCCCCTAGTTTTAGAAACAAGACTTGTTCTCTGAGCAAATATTGTACTCTTTATTTCTTAAATAATGTGCACAAAAGTGGTTCAAAAGTATTTGTGACTCTAATACGTGATATTACTTTTGCAATAATTTAATTATGAACATAATTTCCTTCATTACCAATTAAACTGTTACAGGGTGTCCACTCGGCGGGAAAAGCGGAAAAAGCGAGCAAACTATGAAAATATTTTGACATGAAAAAAGAGAGAATCGTGCTATACATTTTTTTGTAATGCAGAGATTTTTGGTTTTGGGTACTTTCGTTTGATTTTTATCTGATTTCTTGAAATTTTAATGAATATTAATTACAGATATGTATTTTCGTATTTGTGAGCTGCATGCTGTTAATTTACTGAAAATGCGACTTGCTGTTTAGAACTGTTTACAATTTTTTAATGGTCACCCTAGCATTAAGATAAACTTAAAACATACCTTTTATTCGAACCCTGAACTTATTACAGATTTTCATATTAAAAATTATTTAATATGTATTGTCTTTCATTTGTTGTTGCTCAAAAGAAAATTTCATTTGGGAAATATGCAGGAAAATAGTGGGAATTATACTTGAATTTGTTTCTCCGAATCTAGTGGACACCCTGTGTTACGACCGTTTAAAACAAATTTGTTTTCTAAAATTGTTACACGCTTTGATTATACATGATCTGAAACCGGAGGAAAGCAAAAGTGTAAAAACCAAATTTACAATAAATGATTTCAAAGAACGCCATTAATTTGTCTTATTATCCATCTGCAAGCGTACTTTATTCAATAATCATATTTTCAACTATATATAACAAACTAATGAAATTAACCATTAGTTAAAGCATGTGCTGGTACTGTTCGATTCAATCAAATCGCAGTGCAATAATTGAACAAATTGTTACACAGTGAAATCCTTCACCGTGGAAATAATTTAAGACAACGTTAAAGTGGAAAGTTGTGGCTGAAAACAAAAGCAAAAAAATAAAAAAATAAAAAACAAAACCAATAAACTTTTATTTTAGCAGTAGATCTGATATACTATTTTGTTTCCATAGGAAGAACATGAGCGTAAACGGTTAATGCGAAGCAGTGTAACCGCGGAGGACGGTTTACTAAGGCCAGTGTATTCCGAGACTGAGGATGGTGACATTTGGTGCCATATATGTAATATTGCTCTGTACGGGGCACACAAGTTGATAAGTCACAACACGTGCAATCGGCACAAGTTGAAGCTCGACGACTGGCCGTACCCGGTGCTACTGTGGTCCAAGCGTTCGGACATCATAAAGAAGTCACAGCCGCAGCCTGCGGCTGTGAGCGATTCTCTCGCACCTGGGGAGCCCGCACCCCCAGGCATGGAGGACCAGGTAAAACGCTCGACCGCCATTCAGGTGAGCTTGGACCGGCATCGCAGCTCGCCCCTGGTTGGTCTGGAGTATCTGTTCGAGCTCATCGATAACGATTCGTGCGAACCGAGCTACACGTGCGTGTTGTGCGACAAACGCGGCGACCCGCGCACCGTGATGGCGCACATCACCAGCTGGAATCACCGGATCACGTATTTAAATCGGCACTTCCCGACAGTGTCGCGAGCCATATCCGAGCTTCCACGCACGCCCAATTACAAGCGCGGCGCTAATGAAATCTCGATCTTAGTCGCGAAAAAGATCGAGGATCACTTCGGCAGACTGTACCCGCAGTTGGTTGACAAGAATCTGTTTGAAAAGAACAAAATGCAGTACATCAAGCAAGTTTGTCAGGATTATCACTTTAGGTAGGTGGACTTCAGTTGTTTCTACTTCTTTCTCATTTGTTCGTTCTTCAGTATGCATTGGAATTATAAAGATTTATACAATTTCAAAAGACACGTTTTAAAGAGGAATCAAATAAGTTTGAAGATTTCTTTATAGTGTCGTGTACTGAAAATATTTTCAAGATGCGTTTTGAGTGAATTTCATACATTATTTGAATTTTTTAATGAATTCGTTAGGTCGTTTTATTCTTCGCATGGCGTTGAGGTATTAGGTTTTGTAATACTATCAATTCTTTGCTACTAGGTGATGTGGCCATTTAGATTGTGGTTCACTGAATAAAAAGATGTTTTATTAATTACACTTTTTCATTTTAATAACAGCGTATGACATCATTGTTTAAATGTTTGATACTTAATTTTCAACTTTTATATAAAAATTTTATGTATGAGCTGCCAATTTTTCATATAAATTAATATATATTTTAAAAATTAAGTTTCAACAATTGAAATAATGCTGTCATACAACACTTTTAATATGAAATGTAGTAATTTTTTTAAATAATTTTTTTCTAAGCGTTTCAAATTTTTTTTCATTATTTTTACAGTATCTTATATTACTTTATTTAACATGGATATTAATTTCTTATTTAAATTAAGATAAGTGTGTATATTTTTTAAATAAACGTGGCTCTTTGATACGTATAGGGAAACGCCAGAATTAACATTTATGGAAGTTTACGATGTGCGATGGGTAACTAACTTTGACGAAAAGATGGCCGAGATAACTGCAGCTTCGAAGAAAGGTTAGTGTTTTTTTATTTGATACTATTTTTCGTTTTATTTTATTATATAAGATAATTACCAAAAATGCGATTTAGTAAAATTCTGTAAAATTTATATTGTATAAAAGAATAATAAATTATATATTTTGAGATTTAACTCCTACATAAATATTTCGCTTTGTGTGCTTTAAGCATGCATTTCAAAAATTGAAATGTGCACATGCTTCTTCTTCTTCTTTGTTCAATGACACCAAACCTTCAGGCTTATACGGCCAATACCAGTTTAATGTGCACATGCATTTTTATTCACGAAACAAATCACGAAAATAATATATTTTATAAAAAAATTTGTAAATAAATTTTAATAGACAATCACCCATACAATTAATTATGATTTCGGGAACAAATACACTGTGTATATATTAAAATTGTTCAAACAAAAAGTTATTGAACCTTATATTTAAAAAAAGACAACCTTTTAAAGCGTAGGTATTCATAAGAATTTTATATAAAAATATATATATATATATATATGAAAAATATTGATTTACAAGTTAATGTTTTTTATAAAAAAAAAGGTAGGAACATTTTCAAATTTTTGTGTGTGGAGATACTTTAATTCAAAATAAACCCATTCTATGTTTTTAAAACCAGTTTTATGATTTTTTACTTATCATTGGTTTATCACAATAAATTATATTCTCTACTATATAAACACACATACATCTGTATAATTATTTAACAATTAGCAAATTCGATATTTGCTAATTTTTATATTTTAAACTGAAGAATCTTCCAGTTTATATAATTTATTGGTCAAATACTACTTTGCATTTATGGTAATCATAACTGTCAAGAATAACTTCTGAGTTATTCAAATATTGAAGACATTTATTTGTGTGATTTATGTGATAGTTGTTAGATTTGCGATTAAAGTAACAATTTATTTCAATTGTTTGTTTGTTGTGAAGAAGAAAGACCATTGAGTGACAACATGAAGGAAGATAAGACAAAAGATTCAAAATCAGAGAAAATGTCTCCTAAGAAGAGTGATAGAAATGACTCAAAGTCAGAAACCAATAAATCGTAAGTATAATTTAAAATTACGTTGTAGAAAATAAGTTAATTAGTTTTTTATATTTAGAAACAAAGTTCATTGTTCCATTTAATAATTAATTTATTATAAAGCTTTAACACTTTATTATAATCGCGCTTAAAGAAAATTTTTGTTTAAAATAAACAATGTTCTTGTTGCTATTATAATAATTCCACCTTAAAGTTCACTTTTTCATAATATCTGTATATAATGTTGCATGAAATAAAAATATATTTATCTTACTCTCCCATTCGTAAAATAAAATATCGTACTTAACATGTGAAGAAAAGTAATGTCAATTTGACACCCGTTGTCATTACTTTTCCTCACTAGTTAAGTAATATACTAATTCCTCAAGTTTTACATTTTTAATTTTGTTCACTAATTTTAATAACTTTCTTTTCAACATCAATCGATAAATAACAACACAATCTGAAGTTTACAATCTAACGTTTAATAATTGACTTTACAATTTAATTTTTAATTATTGAAAATTATACATATTGACATATAAATTGTAGGGGTCTGAAAATTCGCATCTTGACGAAGGACAAAATCAATCAACAGAGGATGGAAAAATTGAGGGAAAAGAAGTCACCAGTCAAAGATCCAGATGACGTTAAGTCTTTATCGTCTCTGTCCAGCATTTCCAGCAGTCCTTCGCCCACGCGACCGAAAATACGCTCCAAATCGCGATCACCTTCGGGCCGTCACCGTAGAGGTAGTCCATACGAAAGAGCGCGGCGTCATAGAAATCGTTATTCGCGAGAAAAATCTCGTTCTCCAGATGGTCTGCGAGAACGCGACAAGTGGGATAAGTATAAGGAGCAAATTCGTCGCGCTGAGGAAAATCTCGAACGTGCATTGAAATTTCATGAAAAGAATCCAGAGAAGCATCCTGCTTATCCTGACGAATGGAAAAAATTCTGGAACCGGCGGTACAAGGAACTCCAAGCAGAAGGCAAAGATCCAAGCAAACATGATTTTAAGCCTGAATGGATAGAATTTTGGAACAAGCGAATGCGCGAATTACATAACGAGCAGCTCGAACAAAGAAAGGAAGAAATACGCAAAAGATTAGAATTGCCTGAAGAAAAACCCGTAGAAAAGTATTCCAAAGGCAGAAAATCAAGGTCTCCCATTCCTGATAAACGTAAACATCATGCAGACAGTGATGATGATGTTGAATATGTCGGTACTACTAAAACTATTAAAATATATCATGATCGTCATCATGAGCTAAGGAATTCGAGAGATCGAGATCGGGACAGAGAAAGAGAAAGGGATAGGGAGAGGGAAAGAGATAGGGATCGGGATCGAGAGCGTGATAGAGAGCGTGATAGAGAGTACTCTACGTATCATTATTCACGTAGTGGCAGACCACCTAGTTACTCGTCTTATTATAGATCTAGTACTAGACCGCGATACCACGCTACGCCTTATCCTGTGAAAGATAAGTCTCCGAGCCCGCCGGTAGAAGAACTTCGAGAAGACCTAGAAATAGTTGGACTTTTGCGTTTATTGACAGCTTTAGAAGGTCAGCTAGGTTCATTAGGACCTAAAATAGTATCTTTGTTGTCCAAGGCATTAGCTGCCGAAAAGGTGAAACCTAACTCCGCAGAAGAACTACTATTTGACGAAGAAGTAAGTGTGCTTTTTGAAACTGTGAAGGAAAAACTGAAAGGTCAATTGTTTGCTGGGATGGTGGAGAAGCTTGCGATTCCACCTACGAAGTCAGCTATTCAAAATATTGCTCAGTTGTTGCACAAAGCAGCTGAGAACAAAAAGAAGTTTGAAGAAGAAAAGAGGAGGAAGCAGAGTGAATTAATGGAAATGTCACAGTCGTTGAGAATGTTGATGGGATTCAACAGACCAGTTTTCCCAAGAACAAATGTAGATATTTTACCTAAATCTGAACCAGTAAGTGTACCTGGAGTAGGTGCTGTAGACAAAGCAGCAATTGCACAACAAATAGCTGCCGCACTTATAGCTCAGGGTAGAACCGACGTTACTCAGGAGGAACTGGAAACTTTGATCAACGCTGTGGTAGGGATGGCAGAAGCTTCGAAAAATAGTGAAAAACCGGTTACTGCCGCTGATTTCGTTAAAGGCCTGGCAACAAGTAATCCTACGGCCACTGTAGAAACTCCAAAACCACCTTCCCCACCTCCTAGTTCCATGTCCAACCCTACTCCACCGATTAAACCTATTATAGAAACTGTTGATACAAAAACGACGAAAATGGAAACCTTGTCAGACAATGAATTAAGGGCTATGTTGCAAAATTTCAAAGAATTAAGCACAGACGATCAACACGCGCTGATTAACTGCTTGAAGAAACTAGAAGCTAGCGATCCATTGAGAGTTGAAAAATTGCGAGCATATGTCAATCTTGGACCTAGCACATCGACTAAAGTTCGTACGCCTAGCCCAGAGGTTACTCAAATCGGTAAAAGTACCTCCCCATTTTCTAATCGCAAAGGAAATACTAATCCTGTTGAAGAAGATGAAAAATGGAAAACCAAGTACAACATGTTTGCAGACGATGATGAAGATCAGAGAAGTCGTGATGGAAAGTCGAAAAAGCTGGAATTTTCTGACGACGATGATGATTATTCATTTGAAGATATTTACAAAGCTGCAAACAAGAATGTTTCAGAAAATGAAAAACTGACAAAACGAAAGAGCCTTTCAAAATCTAGATCCAGATCCAAGTCTTGGTCTAGATCTCGTTCACGATCCCCCATAGCTCATAGACCCACTGAAGTTAAGAATAGCGATCCTAACGCCATCTTGACGGAAACGAAACGGCTTATTGAGAATATCATGGGTGATTTGCCTTCTAAATACGTAACTAAAAGTCACGAACGACCATCTGAACCATTTAAACCCTCCCAACCATTTTCGGCTCCGAATCTTCGACCATCCATGCCTCATTCTATGCAGTCAAGTAATTACAACCCCAATTTTAATCCCAAAACTATATCTCATCAACAGCCACTTTCGGTAAATAATCAACCTTCTCATCAAATGTATTCAAACCACTTTTCTAATTATTCATCGCAGCAGCAGCCGCCGGTTTTTAATAATTCTTCAAACTTTATGAACAATAGCAATAGTAATTATAACTATAACCCTAATTTCGGTAACAATAGTTTACCGCCTAATCAAAATCAGTTCAACAATTTGTCCCATCCGACGAATCAGTTTTCTACACCATCGCAGACTTTCAACCCTCCTTCTTATGGCGGGCCTCCGAATTCTGGTTATCATTCGAATCCCGGTTATAACAATTTCTCCCAACAATCGCGATTTTATTAAATATACCTGCAGCTACTTTCCTTGGAAAAAAACTTCATCATACTTCTAATAATGATACTACATTTTTATAACATGATGGATATCTTTGATAATGAAACTTTCGAACGGATTTTGTAATCGGTGCTGTTAACAATAATTTTGAAATTATTTTCAAAATGTACTCTAGTTTTTTGTTGCGAATTTAATTTAAATTCATTGTCTGACGACATTCATAACCTTTCGAAATATTATATATACATTTTAAGTTGAGAAGAAAGTGTTTAATAAATCATTTATTCGTATCACACGCGTATGCTACAAATAACATCTCAAATCAGAAATAAAAATCTTTGAACTTTTATGTTTGAGTGTTTTGTACAAGCATATATATTAAACATTTTCGTCTCGCAAATATAGCGCTATTGTATTTACTGAAATAAGAGATTTGAAACTTTTTTTTAATTTACTTTTAAGTGATATGATACTATATTAAAATATAAAATATGGTATTATATATTTATATTTAAATTTATATTACTTTCAATAAGTATTGATATATTTACATTAAAACGTAATCTTTTGTTCTCCCTTGCTTTCATAAATTTTTTTGTAATATTTGTAAACAATTGAAATACGAAAAACGTATTTTTATATAGTTAGTTATAATTCCACTTATTGTGTCTGGATTCATAAAAAGACACCATTGAAGATAATCATTTAAATTAATTATGTAAACTATGTTTGTAAAGATATTCATAGACACCTACTATTAAAAAAGTTTATTATTATTACTATTATTATTATTACCTTTCTTGCTAAGAAATCAATTGAATAAGAATTAATTTCATTTATAATCCATGACACAATTTGATTGAAACGTTTTTTATGTTAAATTTTGTTTAATTTTATTGAAGGTATTATGTGTGATATAGTTCAAAGTTAATGCCAATGTAAATGTTAATTATATACAAAATAATAAATAATACAAGAAACAAATATTTTACAATAAATTGAATAAATGGTTTTATGCGATTCATAGATGAATTGCATTCTCAAATTTACTTTAATGCAATTTTATGTGACGAAATTATTTTTAAAACAGAATGAACGAATTTAATAATTAATGAATACTAAGCTGCAATTGTATACATGAAACATGTTTTTTTCTAAATTGAAAAAAAAGTAACTACAATTCATTTCTTGAAAGTATGATGGTGAGTATGCGTTTTGTTATTCATTAATTCATTTATATATAAATAAATATAAATTTATTGTAAATGTAATTGATTTTAATTTCTTTTTGTATAAAATAGTGATGCAATTGTTAACTCATTTGTGCATTCACATCTTAAATAAACTTTACTCATTAATACTTCCTATTTTATCATATTATAGATTTTTTCTATAAATCATTACTTATATTTTCAAAAACACAAATTTAGAAAATTTATTATTAACGCGATTTTGCTTACATTTTATTTTCAGTATTCAATAAATTTTCTTAACACGAGTTATATACCTTATCAGAAAAAAAAAAAAAAATTATAAATATTTAAGATTTCCTCTGATAGAACACCATACTTATTATACATATAATATACGTATAAATACGTATATATATAAGAGATAAAAAAAAGAGTTAAACGCCCAACTAATATACGTATAATATACATAATGTTCTATTGGGGTACTTATTGTCCAAAATTGTTTCGTAATTACTTTGAAACTGAAGTATGTGTCAAATGCATATTTTATGCACATATATCAGTTCACATGAATTGACATCTGCACGTCAACTCGTAAGCGGAACATAGGACAGGACAGGAACGCAGGACTGTTTTGAGGATACTCAATGAACTTGTGCTTGGATATCTTATGAAGTAGTAAGTATCAAGATTTTTTATCTATTGAAACAAATTACCAATAAAAATCATTTTAAATATAAAATTTGATAACCACATTAATTTTTTAATGTATACTATTTAAGAAAAGCTGCTAATACTAGTGTTAATAAAAGCAAAAACTGAAATGATTTAAAGTAATCATATTTTTTTTAAAACATCCCGGACACATCGTTCGATTTATATTGTTTAAAGCGACCTGCGTTAATAATCGGAGAATTGTTGTTAACACATCAAAAATAATAACATTTGTAACAAATAACCCAATTATATTATAATAACTTTTGACTCTTTTCCCAAAATGTTGACAAAATTAAATCATCAACATTTATTCACGTTTATGTCATTTATTTCCCATTAATTTTCATTGCATCGGGTGTATTTTAAAGGAAAAAATAAATTCGCTATTTAAATTTAAATTTTTGATTAGTGCGTTTTTATTTATTCCGTCTTTCATCCCGGTACCAAAGCGTCGTTATCCAGATCTTTACTTACGATATAATATAATCTAATGAATGAAAAACTTAGATAAGTTTGAAACTTAAAAATTGATGTACATTTTAATTGTACTTTTACGCATAAATGTGCAACATTGTCGAACATATATTTTTGTACTTTATAAATTTTGTAAAAAACCAGGTAGGGTGGATGTACCAGTAGACGACCGCGTACCAGTGAATGACCACACCATCAGAGTGACAAAGATAGAAAATACAATTTAAACGAGTGGTCATTCACTGATACTTGATCTTAAGCGGTCATTCATTGGTGCTTTTGTATAATCAAAAGTTCAATGACAAAATTATGAATGCACGGATAGAAAAACCCCCCAAAACAATCAGGATTAACAATTCCGAATGTTTTTCAAATGAGAAACTTTTAAAGTTTAATTATTCTTTAACGTTTTTAAGATGTTTAAAAAATTTAAATCTTTTAAGAGGAGTTCGGTTACTGTAAGATTTCTTTTTCCACTCTTTCGTTTTCGAAAGTAGTGACATCTGCACTTATGAGCGCCTTTCGTGCATTCAATTTTAAAGGCAGAACCAAGTAGAAACCGAGAACAATCTTGTATTTCATTCTTGAATGTATCTTAAGCAGAATGAGTGGACCGGTGAAAACTAATACGTATTTCGAAGTGAATAAAATTGTCAATTGGGAAGAAATACAATTTGAAAAAAGGAAGGATTTGGTATTAAAATTATTGATTATTTATCCAGATCAGTATCAACGTTATATCGAAATTGTATTAAATGAGAAAAGTGAATTCAAGGATGTTTTTGAAATTGTAAGTACCAGTAGTTTAAAGTGATATTTGTGCGCGTTATATACATTTCAAGTTAATAATTTTATTATATTGTTAAGTAATTAAATGCAATACACTTTTATTTAGGTAAATATCAATGACTTTAAAAAAGTATTTTATACTGTCTTAAACTCTGACGAAGTAGATTACGTTATTGAGTTATTTGATGGCGATGATTGCAAGTGAGTATAATTTATAATATTTTATATCTTAAAATTAATTAAATATTGCAAATTTCGATGCATTGTTAAAAAACATCCAAGCATGAAAATCTGTTTTCTGGAGCAGCGTACGTAAAATGATAAAGTGAATAGAATCGTAAACCATTTTTCACGCGATTATCAAACGTTTAGAATTCCAAGAATTTTATAGTTCTTGATAATTGAATCCTTTGTAGTTGATAATTTTTTCCTTTGTGTTTGTGAGATTGCAGGATAATAAACATGAATTAAATTGCAAATAGAAGTTTGGATACCATGTTTGTTAAATGGCCAAAGAATATAGAAACAGTTAAAACATAAGATTTTTTGTATAATATATTAATATAGTAAATAAGAATATTCTTTTAAGGATTATAACAAAATTAAAAATATTTTACAGCGTTTTTTTAACAAAAATTTGAAACAACTAAGTTCAAGTTTTCCTCCTGAAAATAGTTTTTTAATTTCAGTTCAATTAAAAGTTATATTAACTTTTTTCCCACAAGCTCATTGACAAAAGAATACTTTTAAGAAGTGATACAAATATTTGTTAAATAATTTAAATAAACATTTATTAAATAAAAATTAAAATTCTAGGACTTATTTATAATTTTTGGATCTTTCGTTCGTTTGTAATTTGTCAAATGAACGACATCTTTTTACCTGATAATGACTGGTAAAAGGTTGAAATGTTGTAAAACGAGCAAACCGGACAGAAGTGATTTATGATGCCGATCTTTTTGCCTAGAAAATAAAGCTGTTAATTTGTACATACACAATTCAGGCATATGACATAAGCTTGAATACGATTGAAAAACAAATACACTGTCTTTACTGAAAGGGACTTTCATTTCAATATTTTTTCAAAAAAAATATCGTTTGAAATGTGTTCTTGTTTTTCAAAAGGAATTACATATTCTGTGAAAATATCGCTATTTTCGAAGAAAATGTTCATTTGAAGTTCAAAATAATTCATATTCGTTAAAAAGATTGTAAAGAACAAAATTTTTTTAAAAAGCTTTTTTTATTTTTTAGTATGAAATGATACTCGGTATTTTATTTTTTTACCAATGGAAATGTTTTTAATAAAAGTTAAAAATGAAATAATGAGTGTTAAAAATAATATTTTTTACAGAGCAAACAGAAAGAGAAAACGCAACGAGGAAAAGGTAAGTAATATTTATAGCTTCGTTTTAATTAACTAAAATAATTCTGCAAGATTGTTAATCGAACAAAGTATTAATAAGATGTCTGGAAACTTGATTTTTTGTGCTACTATTCGATGTTTTATTTACCTTACTTGCATTAATTTTTAGTTACGTTCTTATGATTTTTTGTTTTTCCTTGACGAAATTTTAACGAATTAACTTTTTGCTGAAATTACATTAAGTAAGTTTCTATCTTCGATCATGAAATTAAATATTTTGTATTTATATTTCTCTAACTGATTACGAGGTGTCAGTCGCAGACTGCGTTATCATATTTCTAGCATTACCACGAATTTTTCTGTCCAAAAAAAAAGTCAAACGAATAGATTTAAAGAAAACTTCTCGTCCAGTTTAAGACACATGATTTTAAGAAGCATTCAATTTAAGTTTTACAATGAGTTCACTGTTGAATAATTGTACTTTTTTTTTATTACTCACATTTAGTGGGCAGTTTCGGAGCCATAAAACAGTCTTTTTCTCTTAAAATAGTTTTCATCGCCTTAAAATGACTGGTTTCATTTTAGAATTGAAGTTTCCAGGAAAATTTTATTGTACGTTCAATTAAAAACATATGTATAAGGAATTCCTTATGTAATTATTTTATGGCTAGGGTTACCATAAATAACAAATTGGCGGAAAGCTCATTTAAATATGTCCCGATTTTTGTCTTTTTTAAATGGTGACTATTTATGCCAGTAATATAACATTTAGAAAATACATGACAAAAAAAAAACGAATGAATGACAAATTTTGTTTGAATAAGAACTTTCCTTTTCATGGTTTTTTATTATTTAATTAAATCGATAAATTAATAATTATACAAAATAAAATTGTTAAATCTGGCTTTCAAAAAACAGTATGTTTTCATCTTCTTTATCATACTCAAGTAAACATTATTTTACTGCATCGGGTTCAATATTTTGATTTGATAAAGAAAAGAATAATTTTTTACTTTTCAATTCAATTTATTTTTTTTAGTGTTCGAATAATTGGAAATTTGAAAGATAAATTTGCAAATATTAAAAATGCAAACTTATTCATCGTTTGCTGGAAATAAAGTAAAATGTATGTAGCTGAAGTGAAATATACTCGAATCGAGTATAATTTACAAACATAAGAAATTTCGTCCATTACATATGCGTTTGATTTTACTTCAGATTTTCTTAGCAGAAATAAAATTTCGTTGACCCTAAAAGAAGGCGACGAGCGTGTCATTGTCAAGTAAAAGAAATAAATGGTTCCAGTCACCTTAAGCTAATGTTATGACGCATGCGTCGTGGTCCAATAAACGGAAAATCAATTCGCACATTCTTTAGTTAAATTGACCCAAGTAGAAAATAATTTTATCGTCAAATGATAGTTAAAATATCTCAATTCATCTAATCAAATTCTAAAAATCTTATGAATAAATTGTTCAAAACAGATTTTATGCTTATTTGAAAATCACTGAGAAACATAATCCATTTTTAAATGAATTAAATTATAACCAGTAAATTATTACCAAATTATCGGTTAGATAAATGAAATATATAATAAATAATTGATATCAAGATATGCAAACTTTTAAAACAGTAATAAAATTTTACTTTTTCAGGTGGAGAATGAAGTACATGAATCTTATAATGCTGGTATGCACAATAGTAATAAATGCAAATATATTTTTGAACGTTATAAATAAATGACATACTTAATAAAAAAAGTGAATTTTTAAGTATTATAATTATAGTCTAGTATATTATTCATGTTTAACATAGAAAAAGAAGATTTTATAACGATTTACGTTTAACTATCAACAAATTATGTAAAAGGATTTATAATTTTTAGATCAAGTATTAAATCAGGTGAAACAAGAATTGGAATCATTTGTCAGTGGCAAAATGAAAAAAATAACATTTAAGCCTCCAGCTCATATGAAATGTCAATTGATTAGAATCGGATCGTACAAATGTAAACCCTTAAAAAGAGTTCAGTTTGATGTTGATGAAGTAAAAATATTTGTACAGTCCATCGAAAATGGTGAGAAGTAAATAAGTAGTCATCGCTTATCTCTTTTTAAATATTACTGAATTAAATAAATAATAAATAAGTGAAAATGAATAAAATATAATCGAATTAAAATGTTACATTTTAATAATACATTAAATCATTTACACATGTTTAAATATTTTAAATTCTCTATACAACGAACTAAGATAATCTTATTGTAATTTTTTCTAGATGATTTAAAATGCATCAGGATAAAATTAAACGACATTACACATTTGAAATTAACCATGGACAAATATTCGCCTGTCATTTATATTTATACGAATTGTAATGCAGTTAAGAAGATCAGAAAAACATTATGCATGTATGATCCTGAAGGATTATACTATGACCCAGACAGCCCGGGTAAGCTATCAATTTTATATTCTTCCACTATTATACATTTTGTGATTTATTAGAAGATTTTGGAATTTGTTATGTTTGTACTTTTTACATTAAAATATTTTCTGCAATTAAATAATTAATATTATTAATTATCGCAATATATTGTTCATTACTTTGCATGATCGAATATTAATATTTATCTATATTTTTACAGATATACATCAAACCAGAATCATTTTAATTCCTAGAACACAAATCGAACATGATTTGGAACAAAAATTACGGAATATTTTCAAACACAAGTTTTTTCATATAAAAAATTGCAAAAAATCTCCAAAGAAAAATTGAATTATGGCGAAGAAAATTTATGCATGAATATGTATTTTTGAAACTAATGTTTTGAAGCAACGTTATTTGAATTTATAATGCTAATCGCTTGATTTAATTTTATATTAAATTTTACTGTTTGTATGATGTAAATTTTATATGAATTTTAAATAAATTTTATGACTCGCATGTATCATCAGTTGTGTTATCAATGTCTTTAAAATTAAATGAACTCAAACTAATTTAAAAATAATTTCAGAAGGATAAGTTTAAACAAATTATACACCATGTAATGAGTTGCAGGGATTCAGAATCAGAAACATTTTTTGCATTATTACGTTTTTATTTCATCATAGGATGACTATTGGCATGATACCAAACAGTTGCACGTTGCGTAGTGACTAGAAAACAATAATAATAATAATAATAATAATATTAATTCAGTCTAAGTAACGCCTCGGTTTCCGGTCGCTGAGGTTTTTGAAATGATATCACAAATTAATGCAATCGAATAAGTATAAATTAAATTGCAATTCATATTTACAATAATGCAAGTGACTTTCGCTTTAATGTTAGCTTCCCCTTACTTAGGTACTAGCCCACGAGTTTTCGGATAAACCGGTGTAGGAATGTGTTGTTGTATTTTGCCAACACTTTTTGGCCTTATTCGAGCAGACTGTAGCCGTGGTCTGCTTTTTATACATGCATTGGAAGCATCCACATCAATATCTCCTTCGTCCCTTAAGGCTTCTTCGAGAACTGCTTGAATGGTTGGAGCGATCACCGGGCTCTGGTAGTCTAAAGTCGTTCTAGCTGGCATGTCCAGCTCTAAGTTTATTACATTTTCACCTGTGTACCGATGACCTTTTCCCATTCGGTGCGCCATTTTAGCATACTCCGAAGTGGGTCTGCGTAATCCTGGTACTGAAATTGGACGCTTGGCGATGTTAACGGTAGATGGCTCGGGATCTTTGATTACCCAACAGTCCTCATTATCGTCGAAACGCACTCGGGAAACAATTTTGACTTTTTCCTCGGCAGGTATGAAATTTTCAATGATCAGATACTTGAGTTTTAACTCTTTCATGAGGTCATGTTGCGTTTGTTCTAAGTCACGTCTGTCTTTATTGAATTCATTGGTAACATCGTCCAAGTCTTGCTTCAGGGTTTGTAATTTTGCAAAACACTTTCGTAATTTGCGAGATTTTACATCAACCTCCTGCTGTAACGAGGTGTATGTTTCCATCACTCCTAAAGTAGTAAGCTCTTCATCTTCTAATTTTTGTTGCATTTCTACCTCGCGTTTCTTACGTTCCGCAATTTCCGCCGCCTTTTGTTCGAGAGCTCTTTGCTGCTCGTTTGTGTGATCAATTATGTTCTTGCCACCACAGAGCATCTTGCTTTCTAAATCTTTGATTCGCATTATCAAATTTTCTGTTTCCTGCTTCTCGGCCTTTAGCTGTTCTGCTATCACACTCTTATCCATTTCAGATACCTTGTTGTCCTCGCGACTATCTTCGGTTTCTGATTCAGAATCTGCTGTGTCGTCTTCTTTCTTTCGTTTTGGTCTTCGTCTTTTCTTTTGAATTGTACCTAAAACACAGAACACATTCATTTATTTAAATACAGTTATTCTTTACTTTTTTCTGTTTATTTATTAGTTTATAATTTTTCTCGATCATTTAACACAATCGTATAGTAGTTTTTTCTTTATTTAAATAATATTAAGAAATTCAATGTTAAATGTTCTTATAAAGTTTCATTATACATATTTAAACAAAAATAATACTTTAAACAACAAAAAGGTTTTTAAAATAAATGAACAATGACTGTAATAACAAGGATAAAAATTATATACTCACTTTTCAAGGCAAGCTTTTCCTTTAATCGACTAATCTCTTCTTGATATTGTCTCAGAAGTGCATCCTTAGGATCTTCATTAATTCTTGGCTTATTCTTAATATTCTTTGCCCTGTTAGCATATCTCAACGTCGTCAGTGTCTCGTCATAATTATAGCTGGCTGGTCCAATATTTGCCACCATAATTGTCTTTGAATTTCCACCCAAGGAGTCTTGCAGCAATCTTGTTAATTTGGAATCCCTGTAAGGAACGTGAGTAGTCTTACCATCAACCAAAGCTGAAATGACATTTCCCAAAGCTGACAAACTCAAGTTTATTTTACTGGCTTCTCTCAACCTCTCGCCACACGAGCCTGTCTTATTTTGTCTCTCGCTTCCAGCCAAATCTACCAAATTTAATCGACCTACTCTAATCCCAGTGTTATCTGCTATAGAGTCCATCTCAATAGTAATAATAAAAATAGCGTGGGACCTTGAACTGTGCTCGTTCATATTCGTTGCTCCAATTGTTCGATTTTGGTTGCCTATGTTCATGAGCTGCTGGATTTCAGCAGCGCTTTTGCAAATCGTCACCGTCAAGTCTTTTACAAAAACTCCTGTATCTGGCTTCTCTTTCAATTCGAATCTTAGAGACTGATCCGGATGCAATAGGTCACGGATTTCTTCTTGGTAAATCTCCAAGTAACTTGCCCGGACAAGGTACTGCATGTTCTCAGAACGTCCTATATGGTTGAAGATATGTTCAAAGGATCGTGGAATCACTCCTCTCTTTTTCGGATCACCTTTTACACCTTCCATAGTATAGGTCTTACCAGTCCCAGTTTGACCATAAGCGAATATTGTACCGTTGAAACCGTTTAATACAGAGTTAACCAGCGGCCGAACTGTTTCCTCGTAGAGCTCCTGCTGATTTGAGTGCCAATCGTAAACTGCGTCAAATGTGAAAACTTTGACATTATCACGTGCAGGATCTTCGCGAGGATTGCGAATCTCTATTACACCTCTGGACGGAGTGACGTCAACTACTCGGGAGTAACCACGAGACTTTTCTTTCTCGTCCATTGGACGACATCTTACAACAACCTTCACGCATTGTGTGCTACCGTCGGCCGAGGTCGTCATTCTTGAAGCTTTCTTTTTCAGTAATTTCAACTGTTCCAATTTTTCCATTTTAATTATTTAAACCCTTGCCTAAAACAGTACAGTTTAATAAAATGTGATTTAATTATTGTGATTAATTTAAGATGAATATGCTGTTTTTAATTATAAAAAATACAAAATAGTAAACACTTATTCTTTACGGAAATATTATAAAAAAGGTAGTGCTTTCTTGTATATTTTAAATGGTTTGGAATTTTATTTGTAACTAAAAACTGCTTATCCATGGTATTCACATAAATAATAGAATTAATATAAAGGAAATAGAAAATGGTAGTTTAACTTGAACAGTAAACGTTTTGTGAACTTAACAACGGACATTAAAACAAACTTGTTTTAAACTTGAATAGATATCTTGTACTAGATTTCTAATAAAACTTTTCATTTCTTTATTTCATTGCTAAAATAAGTTTATAATACTATGATAATATTGTTAATCCATAATTGAAAATATTTTTGTTATATCGTTTCCCCATTAAATTACATTACAACAACATTTTAAGTGCAATTTCACAACAAATATTCTTGAAAAATAAACTAAGTTCTGACAAACGTTGTTATATTCAAGATCCGTTCGCTTATTAGTGTCAAAATAGCCCAGTTGAAAAATGTTTTATGAACTGTCAAAAACCAACGCCGGCGAAAGTTCTTGTCGGCTTGCAAGACGTGTCAAAATACGTACAAACGATTCGTTGACCTCGGGATGAAAAAGACACTAGTTGGGCACAGTTAGAAGCAGTTGTCTGAAATAATTATGCCTTGTCTTTGACCCTCCTTCAAGCGGCATCGACGGTATTGATCCATTGTTTGCGCCTAAAACTCTCGTACGACGCAAACTGTCACAGCGTTCTGCGTTTTATCGATTTTCCGAACGCGTGCCCTTTTTGTCCATTTTTTGCCTTCGTTGTTGTTGCTTCGCTGATACGTAAAATTACACAATTGCACAGGTCAGTATATTTTGACAGCGCAGCAACAAAACATTTGTCATAATGCACTAGAGTGCGCATTCGACCACTGCAACGAGTATATGCCAATGTCCTCGAACATTAAAGTCCCGTAAGCTAACTTCATGGCATTCAAAGTTGGTAGTCCTGAAGTCCGGGAAGAAAAAAAACGTAGGAAGAGTTCTCTCGATCTCATCAAAAAAAAAAAAAAAAAAAAAACTATTAAGCAGCGATGTTACGATTACTTTCTATTAAATAATCAGTTCATTTGATAAGTGGGAAATATTCCATTCAATCTCAATATTGACAGAAAATTATTTGTTTATTACTGAAATTACAGAGCAGCAATTATTTCGAAAATTTATTTTCTCTCCAAACTTCAGTACTACCAACTTCGGTATTTTGCGGCATTCGAACGCTATGAAGTTAGTTGAGAAGCTTATTTGAGAACGTTGGCATTGAAGTGCATTTATAAACACACTGCAAATGCATCCTTAATGCGCATTCACAATTATCTACTGCATTTCTCGAACATCTCAAATGCAACATTAATTTATTATGCAGTACTTCATGTTTTATCATCAAATATGATTTGTATGCAAAGATTGAAGCGGACTGAATTCAATTATATATTTTTAACTCAGAAAAAGTAATTTTAAAGGTGTCAAAAGGACGAATAACCTATTTAGATGTCGTACTACAAACTGTAGTATCAGCATCTTTTTCTAAGCAGAACCTTAGACGAAATGCAAACATTTAAGAGGTTTATTATTAAAATCAATAAAGTGCAACAAAACTTTTTAAAAATCACATACGGATTATTTTATTTTTTAATTTCGTAAAAATCCTATGAGTATGATAAAATGATTTCAGTGTCAAATGAACAATTGTTGATATGCGCCAAATTGTATTCGAAGATTCAAGGTGACATTTCAAATATTTTGTTGTGTATATTCCTTTATTATTGTTTTTGTTGTTGTTGTTGTTGTTGTGATAGCAGTAATTACTGATTTGATCACTGAACCCAGCAAAATATTACAATGAACAACATTTGATCCAATATACTTTTAAATGTAGATAACATTAATTTCAATTTTTCGTATGAAAATTAGTGAATCGGAGTAACAGTGAGACGAACAGGGTTAAAATATAATAATTAAATAAAAAAGCGCTATTACCAAATAATTAATAATATGTTTATTGAATTTTAAAAACATATATTTTAAAGCTTCTAAATAGAAATTATATTCAGTATAAAAAATGTGTTAGCTCATTATCATAATCTACCATTAAATTCAAATCGCAAATATTTGTGTGTTTTACATAGCTAAAATGCATTTAAATTAACTTTGTATTACAAAAACAGTAAGATACTTACACTTCAAAAATTGTATACTTACTTAAAGGAAACCAGTACGTTAGAAAATAAAATATTCTCAGCATGTTGACAACTGCATCCAAAGTTAAAAGTAAAAAAATGTCGAAAATTGATACTCTCACTAAAAGAACAAAAAGTTTTCCAACGACTCTTAAATTCCAGAAACGTTCTGTTCTAATAGAGCTATTAATGAGTAACGTAGATTACCCTTACGAGACAAATGGGAAACAGGATGAACGATCTGTTTGGATACAAGTAGCATGCGATTTACACATTAACTTGCACACCTTAAAATTCTATGACTAAAAATTTTTAATACTCAAAGGCTTCTTAAAAATGTATTTACAGAAAGTGGTGGCAGTTGACGATCATTTAACGACGAACATTCGATATCGTTTTGTCCCAAACTTGAGTCTGAAGTTCGATACGGCAAGTAAATCCTGCATTAGTATAACATTGTCTTTTTACAAGGGCAGAATGCCACTAACGAATTATAGAGTGGATTGGTTATTTGTTAACAATATATACCGTAGGCATCCTGGCCGCTACACGGAGAAAAAAGGTATACGAATACGAGGATTTAAAGGTAACATTGTTATTCTGACAGCCACTGATTTCTCAAACGATTTATTTAAAATTTATGTAAAGCCACCTCTTTATTATATCAAATGATTTACGTTACTTATTTACAGGCATATCTATTTTCATGTCTCTCCCTGGGAAATACATTACAACTGCTTTATGTACATCTCGTCGTCGACGAATGTTTATTTAACAACCGTAGCGAGTTTGTTTGTGTAGGTATGTTATGGAGCTAAAATGTTAATTTTTGTCATGATTTAAGGTAAATCTGACTGTATAATTAGGAAGTAGCTGTACATGAATTTTACATAATTTTAATACTGGATAAATCTAGGAAAGGATAACGTGACTATATGTAAGGACTGCTGTGAACGTCAATCTTAAAACATAGTTTATACTTTTTACATACTGAGTGCGAGCTATGTACTACCTATGTATTACTTTTTTCTTGCTTGAAAGAAAAGTTATCGTTACTGCTCTGCTATTATATATAAAAAGCATATTCTCTGATTTTACCGTCTTTGCCATATACTTTTTAGAGCTTACCGCAAGTAATTTTTGTACAAATCTGTGGATTGCAAAACAAATCACTGCAATTTTCACAATGATTACATGAGTTTCACTAAAACAAGTGATATTTTCAAAGTTGTGTTTATACCGTTCGGAAATATCTGATATGCATGATATATTTCTTTCCTCATGGAACCTTTTGGTAAAGCACGATTGAAGTAACTTATTAGATCAAGTCGTTAACTTTGACGTTACTTAATAAGTTAAGTCAACGAGTTATTATTAACAATTAGTTTTTATTCATTTTTAATTCTTTATATATTTCATTTTTAATTATTATATTGTACAAATTTGATACGCTTTATACCGTGAACATTAAAATATCAGGGATACAAATTTTTACTATTTATTGCGATATTGTTCATAAATTTTGTTACTTTTACAAAATAATCATTATTGGAACTTTTCACAACCTTGTGTTTGATTGTTTCTTTTTTCTTTTTCTATTTTTATCATAGATATGTTAATTTTCCATACCACCCTAAATTTGAAGTACTCAAATTATCATAGAGTCACGTATTCTTGCAAAATGTCAACAACTGGAACATACCTTTTTCCTCGGCGTACACTTAAAAATTTCGTAGCATTTAAACATTTCATTTAAACACGACACAAGATGTCATGTCAAAAACCAGTGCGGAATATAAGCACAGTATTGAAAAACTCCATACTTCTTGAATTTCATTGATTTGGAGGACAAATAAGTGTGGCAGATGATGGTGAGCAAAACTGCATTTTACGCCCGAGTGGGCCAAAGTCGCTGTCATTCGAGTAATCAGTTGTTTCGTTTAATATTCTTTTGAATTAAAATTCGCTTATTTCAGCACAAAAGGGTTCATTTTTTATATTCCAATGCGAAAGAATCGCATTAATTCAATGCTGAGTTCGCAAACATGTTTTACATAACGGCGCAAGGAACGGCTTTTGAGTAGCAATTGTAAATAATATATTTGTATTTGTATACAAATTGTGTGGCTGTAAATTAGCTTGGAGTTAACAATTATTTTCATAGAAGCGGTAGCTAAACAGTCTATGAGATTCAACGTCAGTAATATTTTTTATCTAATTTACACTAATAAATAAAAGTGGTCGTTCAAAAAGCAAGAATAACTATTGAAATAGTAAAACGGTTTGCAGAATTATATTATAATTGTGCAACATTCTATTGTTTTAATAGTTATTATTACTCACTGTATGTATAAATATGTGTTTGTATCAATTTTAATTGTATTATGTGTAAATAATTAAATTAAAGAAAAAAGAAAGTTGAAACGAAAGATGCAACAATTTAAACTCAGTTTTTATTCCGGATATAACATAACAGTTTTGTTAAGAAAGCTTAAGTTTAGAAATAAATTAATTTTTAGTAATATTTTTGACAAACCTGTGGAATTCAGTGTAGTTAAATTTAACTTACGACTGCATTTCATTGGTAACTGCTTTTTGATTTATTCAAAAGCGTTTTCAATATTTTGAGAATGTTGAGGGACTATCTGTGAATACATAATGATTGTTATTTTAATGTCTTGCAATCGTTTTCAAAACATTCTGATCAAATATTTAAATTGTTATTTCCCATAAAATCACAAATAAGATTAATAATCAGTGTTTTTCTGAGTGACAGACCAATGACAGAGTATGAAAAAATAAATAAAGATATTCTACACATAATTAATAAAAGTGAATCTGTACTTTAGTTGCCATTCTTAGATTTTGGTCAAATCCTACACTAAATTTGTGTTGTATTGTTTTACCATATTTATATTACTTAATAATTGATAATATAAATTCAAAAATGTAAAATCCAAAGGAAATCAAAGATCCGCCGGTAAATGTAAAACAATTAATTACGATTGAAATAAAATTTAATCGTAATCAATTTCACACGTTAATCCTTTCATAAATGTATTGACATTATTAAAAAAAAAAAACTAGTTTCAATTATAGAACATTTTTTAATTAGATCTATTAAATCGATGTGACTTAAATATTTTACTACACATTTCAAAAACAAAGTAATTAAAAGAAGGAAAATATCGACGTTTTCCTATTTTTACAAATAACAACAACTTGAAATAAAACTTGAGTTTAGAAATGAAAAAAGTTTTTAGCATTTATTTTTACTGTGTAAGGTCACTATCGATTGATCTTATTTCAATTAAAACTCAGCGGAAATTAACGTCCCGATAAACAAAAGCCGATTTAAATCAATTATTTTACTAATAAACGTTATTCTTACCAATTATATACGATTAAGATCAATTGCAAAGTAATTCTTGAAACAATTTTTAAAATTTATTGGTTTTGACGGCATGTTTTCACTTTAATTAAAATCAATTGGTTTGGGTTTGTATTTGATTTAACATAAAAAAAGCCATTTAAACCGATTAAATTCTAGTAAGTCCAATCACAGATATTTCAATCAGTTTGAAATGCGTTTTAATCATGATTTTTCAAGTTATCAGTTTTAATTGATTTTTTTTGCAATTATCTAAATTGAATTTCAGTCTCTTCTCAATCGATTTTAATTAATTTTTGTTTACTAAGTAATCAATTTAATTTTTCAATAATCCATCGTAATGAATTGTTTATCTTTTACTAGCACTTTCAATGAGGTCAAAACAGTGTTCAAAATACGAATTAATAAATAAAAAAGAAAATAATAAAATATGAATTATGAATGTAATAAAAAGTAGAAGTCTTTAAATCATCGTCATAATTATTAACAAATGTACAACAGTGACTTTAGAAATTTGGTTTTTACAGTGCAATGTTTCAAGAATTTAATTTGATTGTTTTACGACGGAGCGTCTAAGAATAGGTTCAACATGTGTGTACCACGCGTGTCGTATAATCTAACGAATCTCTTAAAATGACTCCGCAGCCACGTAGCTTACTTACAGCGGAAATTTGCATAATTGAAAACTATGGGAAATTTCATTTAACGGACAAGTGTCTCTCTCCCCCACCCTTCCTTTTATTTGAACTAGGAAAAATCAACCGCAACGATAACAGTTCCGGACTGTAAACGCAACAGTCCAAAGACCGTTAGTACCAACGACCAATATAAAAATGAGTTGCTCGTTGAAAATAACCAATCAATCCATTCAAACGATACCACGATTTATAGTCTAAGATTGTCATATTAACAGTCCACACTGTTGTTTAGCAGTTCTTTTTTCTCAGTGCAATCTTTTTGTAAAAAACAAACGTAGTCATTTCGCAGATAATCCAAAAACTTAACCGACTGTTTCCAGTTAGGAAATGCTTTGTTTAAGCAGCATGAAAAATGTCGAAACTTGATCGGTACTTTGGCAAAAGCCGAGTTAACTTGGCGAAATCGTTGCGAAAAGTAATTGATGCTTAAAATAATTTGTACCGTCGACGTTGGATTTAGTTCCAGCGATCTTGACTGCCGCTTGAATGCAGCCGATGGATTTGAGTCCGCTTTATATTTGTAAAATGATTGTAAAATGAAGTTATAAATTATTTGGCGAGCTGTTTGTCGCATCAATTACGACGCGAACTTTTGACGAATAAACAAAGCAACGGACAGTGGAACATTTCTATAAGTTCATCGTTAAAAACCGCAGATAGTACAAAAGTACTGTTAGAAGTGTAAACATTTTATTCTTTGCCACTTGTATTCATTCATAAAACGTTAGAGCGCATAATAGTCGGATGACACTTCTGCAACCGTCTTAGTGAATAATTTTTAATTTTCGTTTAATATATTTATATTATTGTTTGTCAGCTTTTATTGGAATAATTGAAAGGCGAAAGACACTTTTGTACTGAAGGAATAGTGTTATGAGTCACTAGCTTTTTCATTTATTTTATTATTTTTATTTTTCATTTGCATAGGAAAAACGTTGGAACTGAATCGTTATGACTATGATTTCATTTAATTATAGTGTATCACTTAAAATACGCATTTATGTATTTAAATGAATCTAACGTTGAATTTATGCTTACGGTAAGGACAATGATCGACGAAAAATTGCAATCATGATTCGAACAAGTGATTAGTTATAATATATAGCGACATATAATTTCTTTTTTTTTTAGATACTGAATTTATTTATTTTAAATGTTATTTCTATGTAATTTAAATTGAAAAACTAAAGTCTGAAATTCAGAATACTACTTTTTAATACTTTACATACTCTCTTCAAGACAGCGAAAACGTTAATTAACATTGATAACAAATTTTAATCTATTAAAAATTTTCGAATTTTCAAGTTGGCTGTATTCCTTTAACTTTTGATTAAATGGCTTAATTTTAATACGTTGCAATAGATTAATATATCGTGGTCGAATCGTATTGAGATCAATTTTTTGTCTATATTAAAAGTTTAAGAAAAAGTTACAGTATGATTAATTAATCCTAAATTATTAACGTTATCGTTCTTGCAATTTTTCGAAAATCATTTTCCTTGGCGTAAAAATAAAAAAGGAAAAAGAAATCGACGCTGATTCGGAAATTTTGGAGGTTGTTAACGATAAATAGTCAACTATGCTATCACCAGCACATTATCTTACAAACAATTGTTGAGCATAATAGTGAAATGCGCAGTTTTCCCTCTGCTTTCTTTCATCACATTAATTTCAATCTCGTATCTTTTCTTTTATTTCCTTGATAATTTTTTTACTCAATGCGAAAATAATGTTCAGAAGCCTATTGAATCGAGTCAAAAGTTTCACGTAATAACAGATACTTGCACAGAAATGAGAGATTCATTTTTTGCAACTCCACTGTATTAAAAATATAACATCGTATGAATGTTTGTTTATCTCGCTTGTTTAACTTCCGTCGTCTTCGTTTAAACTTATCTACCATTATAATTTCCTTTGTTCGCCAGTACAGGATAAAGAGACAAATTATGAATTGCAATGAACGTAATCCGTTGAAATGTGTATACATTGTATGCTTTCAAGTATTACTTGCTTTTATTAAAACCTTTTTTTTTCACTTTTTTTTTCAACTTCCTCAATTTCTTAAACTTCCTTTTTCATATCTTTACAATTATAATCCAAACGATGCGTAAATTTAGTACTATCAAGTATTAAAGTATCAACAGTATATAAACAATGATACACCATCGTACAGTTGTTGAATAAACGATGCTTATTTATAAAAATGGAAAAATGCGTCCAGTATCAATGCGGGTTCGGAATGGTAAGTTGGAACAACGAAAACGGCGAAGTGAGATAAAATGGCAAATGCTACCGAAACGAAGCCGTTTTTGGCTTTGTTCTTTCTTGCTGTATGCCCGTATAGAGAATTCTGATTGTGAGTTGAACATGCTTGTATACACAGTGATGACGAAAAAAGCGGCACTTTTAATCCACTTTATATATTTCGATAATTATTTGTCCTACTTTGAAAAGAATGTCAATGAAATCACAACGACGGTTATTTTCCAAAATATTTATATATCTTTTGTTTATAAAATACGCTTTTAGATAAAATATTTCACTCTTTGCGCATTTGTTACACGAAAAAACACAAAGTAGCACATTTTTGGTACAAGAGACAGTTTGCTTACCAGTGCGCAAAATAATCATTTTCCTTATAAGTGCGAAACAAGTTATTTTGCGCACGTACAATCTCATTTTCTGAGAACGAATAATTATCTTATACTGTAGATAAAAAAACTATAATTCAGTTAAAATAAGCAATGCTTGAAGCAAATTATAAAAGTAAAACAATGAAAATTAAAAAATGAAACGAAAAATTGGAGTTTTTGTTGCCTTTGCTTTTTCGTCGTCATGTATACAAACGTCCATCCACATAGGTATAAGTATACGTGAGTTAAGTTACATGCATGAATTCGCGGTGTAAAGTGTACAATGATGAGATTCTTTAGGAGAGGCAGCTGTTTGGTCCCGATGGCATCAACTTGCACGAAGTGATAAAAATCGATCGCGCTCCGGAACACCCGCGTTCACAACGTGATTACAATTTATTGTCAGGACTTCACACTTTTTTCGTACATTCTGCTTTCACGTAATTTGTGCGAAAAAAATTCGACGTACTGATTTTCTTCTCGGTACAATCGTTCATTCGACTGTTCCCAATCGTTCGTCTCGCTCAAAATGGCGAGCAATTGGGGGGGAGGGGAGGGGGGATTCCACCCTCTTCAAAATGACCTCTCGAAGCAACGGCCCTGTCAGAAGTGCCTCTACTGATTCACAAAGTTATTATATTGATTGATACTTTTAGTCACATTTAGCAACCTTTCAGTCCTACGTTTAATACTGAAATTACGAAATTCGTTTTGAGACTTACTTAAATTGTAGTTCGAAGTTTATTATTGATAAGTTGATTGAATAAAAAAAGCAACATGATAGTTCGTTAAATTTTCACTTCTTTCGTTAACTGCGACGGATGATTGGCTTAAAATATGAAAATAAATATGCGCAATGGGTGGAAAAACAAACTGAATACATTTGATCCGGGATCAACATTTAAA